>CAUYRT010040654.1:0-92257 GCA_963574885.1 Lepilemur ruficaudatus | reverse complement strand
TCCGACTTTTTCATTTGTGTGATTGTTTGTCATTGAAAATGTTCATAACAGGGTTTTTAATGGCTGCCTAATATTCATTGAGCTGATGCATGGTAATTTGAGTTTTTTTTCACTGCTGGACATTTATGTTCCTTCAATTTCCCTATTTTAATTTTTTTTTTTTTTTTTTTGAGACAGAGTCTCACTCTGTTGCCTGGGCTAGAGTGCCATGGCGTCAGCCTGGCTCACAGCAACCTCAAACTCCTGGGCTCAAGTGATCCTCCTGCCTCAGCCTCCCGAGTAGCTGGGACTACAGGCATGCACCACCATGCCCAGCTAATTTTTTTTTTCTATATATATTTAGTTGGCCAATTAATTTCTTTCCATTATTAGTAGAGACGGGGTCTCGCTCTTGCTCAGGCTGGTTTCGAACTCCTGACCTTGAGCGATCCGCCCGCCTCGGCCTCCCAGAGTGCTAGGATTACAGGCGTGAGCCACCGCGCCCGGCCCTATTTTATAAGTGACCAGTATATTTGTTACCTATCGCTGTGTAACTAATCACTATAAAACTTAGTGACTTAAAAGGACAATCATTTATTATCTCATAGTTCCTGTGGGTCAGGAATCTTCTTGCAGCTTCGATGGGCGCCTCTGGCTCAGGGTCTCGGCCCTGGAGTGTTGAGCTGTCCCCTGGGGCTGCAGTCATATCAAGGATCTATTTATCACTTTAGCAAGATTCACTTTGGAGCCCACTCACGTGGCGGTTGGCAGGCCTCGGGTCCTTACTGCTTATTGGTTGGAGATATCACTTCCTTGCCATTGGAGCCTCTCCATAGGACATTTCACAACATGACAGCTAGCACATGGGCCAATGAGAGAGTAAGAAAGAACTGGAGACAGAAGCCAAAGTCTTTTTCTGACCTCACCTTGGAAGGGACATCCCATCACCCCTGTCCCATTCTGTTCACTAAATCCAGCCCACACTCAAAGTAAGGCAATGGCCCACGCCTGTGAATGCCAGGGGGCTGGATCTTTGGAGACCACCTTAGAGCTGACCTTCCAGAATGAGAGAGTGAACATTCTGTGCCTCTTTGAACATGATTACTGTTGTACACATATCACTGGCATTTAGTCTGTTTCCAATTTTTTAAATATAACAATTGATGAAAAGGACATTTCATATTTATGTTATTGAACATTTTACATCACTAAAATTTTTATAAAGTTTATTGAACATTTTATGAGCATGCACAGCATTGAGTGACATCCTTGATAGATTTCTAACAGTACGATATTTACATTTTTAGGGAATTTGGTCCCTATTGCCTAATTGCTTTCCAGAAAGGTTGTGTTATTTTACATTAAATAGAGAGCATCTCCTCCATTTGCTTCCTTCCAGCAGTATATATTTGGTAGCACACTTCAGAAGGAGCCGTATACTCCCTTTAGAACAAGGAGGCAAGGGGAAAAAAATAAAACCAAACAACAACAAAAAAACCAAAACCAGACTGGGTTCAGTTTTGCACTAGGTTAAGAAAAGTGAGAAACACAATTAGGGTAGAGAATTGAGAAGGTTACTTCTTGCAAAGGGAGAGGGAAAAAAAAAAAATGAAGCAGTGTTAAAACTTCCTCTGGGTATTGTGTGAGTCCCTGGGGTGGTGTGGGACCCCAGCTATTTTATACTGGCAGAAATCTCCCGTCCTTCAAATTTTTACTCCAGTTCTTCAGGGACCTGTGTGTAAATCTCCTCCTTTTGGCCTGCTTTCCCGCCGTCCCTCCAGTGTGCTGACATGAAGACCACTATTAATTTGAAGCTGTAGAGGAAAGAGAGGCTGTGAAAATAGGAATCTTGACCTCCACAGCCCAGCAGACAGAGGATAAGAGCAACCCACAATTCAAATATAGTAGGAACCATGTGTTTCTAGAACTCCATGTTGGCATTTGTCTCCCTTAGGAATGCTTTGGGCTGCATGTAGCAGAAAACCTGACTAACACTGATGATTGTAACATAGTTATTTATCAGCACACTTAAAAAAGCAGACTGGAGGTATTTGGTTGCTGGAGTTGTTGGTTTGGCTGCTCTCCAGTGTTATCATGGACCTCAGCTCTTTCCTTCTGCTCTGCCATTCTTGATGGGTATTTTTGGTTTTGTGCTTATTGTCTCCTGGTCACCAGGAGGTTGCCATAGCTCTAGTCATCATGTCTGAATCCAAACAAGAAGGGAGAAGTGGCAGGGAGGAAGCTGTCCTTTTGCTTCTCTCTCTATTATGAGGAAGAAAAGTTCTCTGAACATTCAGAGCTTGTGCTTACTTGTAATTGGCTGGACCCATGCTCATGGTGGCTGCAAGAAAGACAGAAAAACAGGCTTGGAACTGTTGAATCAGTCAGCCAAGACTGTCATACAGTTCTGAGCACATATTCTAATAGAAACATTGTTTTATATGGTGGGAGAATTTCTGTAGTATTTTAGGCATCAGAGTAACTAGTAAGTTCAGCCTAACTACTAAGTCATATGGTAAATATAGCCTGCATTTCAAACTACTCACATAAAAATGTATCTTTGGAAAAAAATTGCTTATAAGTTGGACATGATCTGTAGTGTGTTACTTTTTTATTTTAAGATTTAAAAAAAATCATTTCCTGGCTTTTTTATTTATGAGTAGGGGCCCATTTGTTGTTCTGTGGTGAACATATCTTGCTCTCGCTCTGTAAACCTGTGTCTTGCTCTTGCTCTCTCATCCTATCTTTCCTCACTAAACCTCATTTCGTGCTTAAAATCATTTCCTAGAACCTTTTTCAAAGATTAAGCTTTGTGCTGACAATGTATTTAAACTATGTATGTTGATGAATTTTCTGAGTGAACAAGAATACAGGGATGGCATAACTCTCCTGGAATTAAGATATAATGATAGATGGGAAATAGTATTTTAATCTTATTGCAGAGGAACATTTTCAAAACCCAAACGGGACCTTGGTTTTCTTCCACACTGGAGTACTTGGTGCCTAAGTAAGATTCTTACAAGAAGAGGTAGAAAAAAACTATGGCTTGAACTGCACTGTGGTTTTGGGTTTGCCCTTCCAGACCTATTCTCTGAAAGATATTATTTCCTCCTGGGTAATTTGGGTAACTATTACCAAGAAGGGGGAGATCTTGTACTTGGGAGGAGAGGTTTAATTTTTGGGCTGTCCAGCGTGAAAACTGAATAATCATTTATTAGTGCGTGTTCTAATTTCTCATATATGTTTTAAAAACTAAAAATAGATGCTTTGATTACATAATGGCCTCTTTTTATTCACTTCTCATGTGTAAGAAATATATGCGTGTATAAATAAATTATTAAATGAATCTAGATTAAATTGAATGTAAGCATCTCAGTGGAGTGTAATGCCTTCTATCATTAAATCTTTAATGTTCCCCCATAGAACTCCTAGGAAGTATAGACCTGGGGCCTGTGCACATATCCTGACTTCTGGAAGACTTCATTCCTTCAACAAGAATTAGCTGAGCCCCTTGTCTGTGTCAGGCACTGTGCTGGGCTGCATGGGCTGTAAGTTGGAGCCAGTCTGTGCTGTCAGTGTTTATGATATCTGGGGGAGGGAGCAAATAACCCAGGATTGGAGTGAGTAGGGTGAGCTGAGGCGAGGTGAGCACAAGGGGCCATGGGAGCTCCCGGAAGGATGGAGGGGGTGTGTCGAGGACAGCGTTCTGGAGGAAGTAATGTTTGGAGGGTCACGAAGAGGAAGGCTGGGGCTGGGTGGCCGTGTGGTGGTGCCAGACGCTGCTCTAGGAAGAGCAGAAGGTCTCAGCCAGTGTGCGAGATGCTGCTCTTGATGGGCTGTTGGAATCAAACACGTGATATTTCTTCCTTGCACCGCTAATTTCCTTTGAAACGGCATCATCTACAGTTCTTCACTCTCTTTAGATGTGGAGAAGTCCTAGACTCTTACAGTTTCGTTTTGTTTGACACACTTAAGGCCTTTGAGTTGTTTTCGTCACCCAAATTCCTCGGCACACCCTTTTCCTTACGGCTATAGCTTTAAAAGAGAAAGCTTGCGAGACCCGCGGGTGCTCTGTACAACCCCCCTTGAGCAGGTAGGGTTTTGGATCCTTGGCCATCTCAGTGTCTCTCTTTCAGTTCATGCTTATTTAATTTAATATTGTAAGAAAACTGGAGCGCCTCGTGCAGAGGAATGAAATAGGGCCCCTGTTTCTCACCGTATGCAAAAATTAATTCAAGACGGATGAAAGACTTAAATATAAGGCACGAAACCGTAAAAATTCTGGAAGAAAATGTAGGAAAAACTCTTCTAGACACCAGCCTACGCAAAGAATTTGTGACTAAGACCCCCAAAACAAATACAGCAGCAATAAAAATAAATAAATGAGACTTTTAAATTAAAAAGCTTCTGCACAGACATGGAAATAATCAACTGAGTAAACAGGCAACCTACAGAATGGGTGAAAATATTCGTAAACTATATATCTGATAAAGGGCTAATATCCAGAATCTAGAAGGAACTCAAATCAGCGAGAAAAACACCAAAAAACCCCATTAAAAAGTGGGTGAAAGATGTGAACGGAAGTTTTTCAAAAGAAGACAGACAAATGGTCAACAAATATATGGAAGAGATGTTTAACATCACTAATAATGAGGGAAATGCAAATTAAAGCCACAATGAGATACCACCTTCCCCTGTCAGAATGGCCATTAATAAAAAGTCCAAAAGCAATAGATGCTGGCGTGGATGCAGAGAGAGAGGACCGCTTATACACTGTTGGAGGGACTTCAACTTAGTACAACCTCTATAGAAAACAGTATGGAGATTCCTCAAAGAAATAAAGGTAGACTGGCCATTTGTTCCAGAAATTCCACGACTGAGTATCTACCCAAAAGAAAAGAAGTCATTTTATCAAAAAGACATGTGTACTTGAATGCTTATCACAGCATAATTCACAATCTCATAGATGTGGAATCAACCTAAATGCCTCTCAGTTCATGAGTGGATAAGGAAAATGTGGTATATGTGTATACCATGGAGCACTGCTCAGCCACAAAAAGGAATGAAATAATGACTTTTGCAGCAACTTGGATGGAAAAACAAACACCACATGTACTCACTAATAACTGGGAGCTAAATGATGGGTACCCATGGGCACAAAGAAATGTAAAGGACATTGGAAACCAAGAAGGGAGAGGAAAGGGATGGGGTTAGGGGTAAAAACTTGCCTATTGGGTACAGTGAACACTATTCTGGTGATAGGCGGACTAAAAGCCCCAACTTAAGCCTTATAATAAGGTATTTGTGTAACAAAATCATTTGTACCTCCTTAGTATTTTGAAAGAAATAAAAACCCCTTAATTAGCTCCTCCAGTTTTTAAAAAAGTTTTATTTATGACTACAGGTCTCTGAAAAATCAAACTTTCTTTTCCCCTGAACTCGAAACATCTAAAACCTCAATCAAACAAGAAAAGAACACTTTAAAAGAGATTTATGTAGTAAGTTGGCATATCATTGATGGATTCATCTTCCTTCATTCTGTTTATTATCTAGTTTGAAAAATTTTGCAAATTTTGATAGTTTGAAAGTGAGGCAGGCCTCAAAACATAAATACGCATTTTCTACTTCGTTACATTAGCAGTCTGCTTGAGTTATTAAACCTAAAAGGAATACCGGATAGGAATAGGTCCAGTAACTCTGCTATGGTGAATAGTCTATCGATGTTTCTAGGATGAACAAAGCATCTGAAGACACTTTCCCCTTGAATATTGAAGTCTGATGGACAATTTTATAAAATCAGAGTTTCAGAATCTAACTTCTAAACAGTCCAAAGGAAAAGCAATCTCTCATTCAGTAATTCATGTTTTTAGAAGTCATTAAAAATGCTGGATACCTTTGGAAGTAATATTAAGTCCCCAAATAATGGTTGAACATAAGCCACAGAGTGTCCAAATTCACATGGGTGTGGTTAGCTCTTGCAAGAAAATGTTCAATGTGACCCAAGTCTAAAAGATCAAATTAAGCATTATTTAAAGGTGCTGGGTAAGGATAGGGGTGGGGGAGGATTATTTTTAGAATCAGAAAGAAGCAACTCAATGTGTTAGAACAAGAAGAGGAGGGAAGGATGGCATCTAGTCATTTTAGGAGAGAGAAGGAAAAACATTATTCATGGCTAAATACATCAGAATGCTCATTTGACATGCAAGCATCGATAAAATCAAATAAAAGCAAGCAGATTTTGTATAAACTAAGCTCAGATTATCTGACGATTTAAATAAAGAGCTATAGGAAATTCAGTTGCCCAGAGAGTGGCCGTGCGAAGTGCATCTTATTTTGAATAAACCAATATCAGTTTAATAAGAGTTGACTGGAAATGCTCGTCATATGACAAATGGAAATGATTTTCCTTTCGGAGTGTTTTGATGAGCATGGAGGAAAGGCTAGAACAGAACGTTGAGTTTTCACCCTCTTGAGCCTGGATGAGTGAGGCCCCAGCAGTGGCCAGCTCTGGGGAAGTGCTTTCAATTAGATTTCGGTTCGTCATGCCCTGCAAGCCATTGTTTTCATAACAATCTCACATCACTGGTGTTGCTGTGCGGGTCGCGGCCCTGGTAGACCAGGTTCAGTAATGGTAAGAAACCACTGAGCGTGTGGTTTAACGGTACCCGTGGCAAAACTGAGTGTGTTCATGCCCGCAAGACGTGTCAGTACTTCTCATACAGGACTTGAGCATTAGAATCACCTGGGGAGGTTTTTAAATCTATAAAGTCTTGAGACCAATTGGACAGAAAGTCTAGGAGAGGAGGCTCCATCTCAGCATTCTACGTCTTTCCGAGCCATAGGCTGCCCTGTTCTCTGCTTGCGAATGCATGTGTATCTTAGCTCCCCCAGACTTTTAAAGAGCATGTTCATGGCAAATCGTCTAAGTGAATATTACATGGTCCTATGCAACATGCATCCCAGCGTTGGAAAAGAAACCGTGTTGGTTTTATCTTGCATTTCCCGCTTCATGGGCCATCGCTCTGAGTTGCCAGTGCAGAGGCCCCTGGAAACTTGCGGCTGTTAACATACTATTCCAGCTCGAGTACAAGGTTGGGGGAAGGAGGTCTCCTCTCTCCTAAAGAGGGGACAGTTGAGACGGTGGCTTCAGGAGAGCGCAGGGGGTGGCTGCTGTTTCTCTCCAGGTGTTTGATCTGACTGACGGCCCCGTCTGAACTTCCTAGTCATTCGCCATTTCATCAGCTGCCAGGTTTTCAATTTCTGCCTTTTGGAAGTTACACCGCTTTGAACAAGTCCCTGCAGTAATTGAATTTGCCACAGAAATAGAACACTGGGAAATTTCATTTTCTTCCTCCCTGCATGAAGGCGAGCAAGCAGGCAGGGCACACGCGTATTCCTGCTGGGCTGCTTCTCTCCCCTTCCCCGGCTCCGGCTCCCCCCTTCCCCCCACCGGTGCATTCCCCGATGCTCGCTCTGATCCTGCCTCCCAAGCAGGTAGACAGTCGCACAGAAAGGCCTGCTTTCCAATCATCTCCGAGTGCATCAGCCTGTCACTTTGTAATTTTCCTCTAAATGCCTTCCACAAATAATGGTTTTCAAAATGAGCATTAACAGGCTTGATTACATGAAATTGTCCTTTTAATTTACACCAGGATTCTATTGATCACACAAGTGCAGATTAAAGTGTTCAATGAAGCCCGTGATGAGGTATTAACCAGCTAAGGGTCCTCCAGGGGCCGCCAGGGAGGCCAGGAATATGCTAGAAGTGTACAGTTATTTCCCCATAATGAAGTGGCACTATGCGGAGGCATGAGTCGCCGGCAGGAAGAATAGATCGGGGATGATGAGCTCCTCAAAGCCATTTCTCCCTCACTCATTCAGCCGCATGCCCAGATCCTCTTGCGATTCTCCTGCATTACTTGTCATGAAATGCCAGGATTTACTTAGCCAGCTGATGCAATTTTTATGACCTTATTGCTTTTTCACCATGGTAATAGTTTTGAATCAATTTATCAATCCAGCGGTGCCATCAGACATATTGCCCTGAAGATCAAGTCCGGGTCATTCCATCAATTTACTGCGGTTTACGAAGATAGAGAAAAAAGCCGGGCCGTGCAGGCTATCAACTTCAGATGGCTTAGTAAACATGCCTCGGCTGCTTTAACCGCTTTCCTTCTGACTCCAGACCTTCGTGCTCCTGGACAAGGCCACCCAAAGCGACCCGACAGATGCTTGGTTTCGGTAGATGCAGCCCCCAAGCAAAGAGGCCTGGGTAGAGCAGGAACCATCTCTACAGAGTTCCCGAGCAGAGTGGTTGGGGCAGAACTTGGCAGTGTGGCTTGGTCTTGCACACGGAGTTGACTGTGGTACCCAAAGGGGTCCATAGCTTTTGTCTTACCAGCCAGAGGACCCAGAGTTGATAGGGGGAGAGGAAGAGGAGGGTGAGCTGGGCTTCCTCGGTAAAAGGTTTTGCGGCAGCCTTGGGATTCGTGATCCAATCCATCTTCTCTCCACAGGGGCTGCTGGTCAGTGATAATGGTTTCAAAAGATGAAAAACCTGTGAGTCATTTTTCACGGGATGAGATGTCACTGAGGGCAGGACACAAAGAAAGAATAGCACACTTATTGGAAGAGATGATCTCTTAGGAAGAGAATGAACATTCCTTGCCCAAGGGAGAGAGGGAAGGGGTGTGGTAGGTGTCCGTCCAGCCACGGAGTTAGATTGCTGGTGTTTGCACGGATAAAACACTAGATGTCTCTTGGGAATTCAGGTTAGTTATTGCGCTGGCTGTATTCAGAGAATCCTCTTAGTTATTTGTATGTTCTTTGTATTTATGCATTGTGTCAAAATTTGAAATCCTATACCCTAGATTCTGGTAATAAATTGTTGGCAAAAAAAAGCGACAATGAATTTAAATATGATTTAAAAATGCATTGTTTGTAAGGCCTTAATAGAGATTAAATGCATACTATCAGCTTTGTGCCTTGCTGGGAAGCTGCTATATTCAGCATTTAAAATGAGATTTGTCCAGATCCCAAGCTTATGTCGATTCTATAAAAGTTTAATGATCTACTTCCAGGTCTAGCAGCATTTAGGATTTATTTACAGTCTTTATTATAAAATTTGTCCAAAATATACACATTCCCTAAAGACTTCTGAGCTCAGCAGCAGAAATATAAATGCACCAAAATGAAATATAGCAGATGGTAAAATCTGTTTGCTAGGCATTTTTTTTTCCTCTTTAATCTTTTTTTTTTTTTCTCATTTTACTTTTCTCCTCTATTTGGTAAATACTGAAGGAGGCAGGAGAGGCCTTTCTGTTCCCAGCGAACCATTTATTGGAGGCTGTTGAATAGGTTGAGTATTATAGGAAAATATCATCAACGCATAGTGCTTTTCTCTCTCTTCTCCTGGATAGTTAGCAAAGTAGGGGTTGGAAATCAGGATAAGAAACTAAGAACCTTGAAGTCAAGGAATGTATAGGAAAAAACATCAGAAATTATCTAAGGAAATTCCTTTATTTTACAGATGAGAAAATAGCAACATTCTGTTGGAAACTCAGAGTTGGTTGGTTGTGTATTGTATTCTAATTACAAAACTCAAACAACTCAGAACAGTTTACTACGCAGCCTCTGGGCTGCAGGTGCCTGAACATCTTGCCTCAGTATACCCTGACTTCCGCAAGGCCAGCGATGGTTATATCCACTTGCGCCACCCTCTGAACATGGCCATGTCTTATAACTCATCATCAGTTAAGTTAGGGGTTAGCAAACATTAAAGTGTCTCTGAAGGACCGGGAGGGCTTGTAAGAAACACAGACTCCTAGGCTAAGTCCCTGGAGATTCTTTTGTGAGTCCAGAGTGGGGCTCGGTAATCTGCATTTTGACAAGTACTCATTGATTCAAATGCAGGGTTGCCATGATTTTGAATGCTTACTTTACTATTAAACACTTCATTCATTCTATGACCTAGGACTAGTGACTAGATGTCTTTAAGCCTCAATGACATCTGTACAACGGGCCTAAGAGTACTTGTCTCATAGAAATGCTGTCGGTTTATTTGTGATTTTACGTGAAAAACACACAGAAGACATTTCCAAAGGGAGTATCCTTCCCGCCTTGTGCCCCGAATTTAGGTCAACACACAAAATACTATGAGACAGTTAAAAAGCTTCACGTCTACGTTGAAAGTAAATGTGAAATTATCACACAAAAACTCTAAGATAGTGTTTTCAATAAATATTTAAGTATCCTTTTTGTGGAGTAAAGCAATTCATAGATTATTATGAAATGATCATTCTATTTTAATAGATCAGTGACTTTTTAATATATCCGAACTTTAATAATACATGACACATTAATGGACTTGTTAGGTCCCAAATGGGGGCCGCGATGGGAGAATCTAACCTACGAATTCAACCACGTGTTCATCTCTCTTCTTCTAGTCCCAGATATTCTTACGCCAAAACACACTCGGTGTATTGCAGTGACCTCATCCTATACCCTTCTTCTTCTCAACACTTGGCAGCGAAAATTCCCTGCCTCCCTCCCAGAGTTTCTTATCTGTCAGTGACAGGCACTTAGAATTATGTGTCCAGTGATTGTGATTGACAATAAACACTGCAGGAATTTAGCTGAGCTGGAGATTCCTCTGGACTGGAGTGGTTAGGGAAGACCTTTCGGAGTTAGTGGGAATTGGGTTGGTTTCTGAGGCATAGAGGGAGGAGAGGCAGGACCTTGGCCTCTGTTTAGGCTGCTGGCCTTGGACAGCGGATTCATGCAGAGACAGAATTGGAAAGGTACGTTGGAGTTGGTTGGTGAAAGGTCTTGCTTAATGGAATTTTAAAAGAGCCAGAAGTTAGAAAATAGTGATTGCTAAAGGAATGCTTTTACAAACCACGCTCAGTAAAACTCTTGGGTTACTTAACAAGCATTGCAGACATTCTGGATGGAATTTTATGTTAAAACCCATTTTAATCATTAACAAAACCTGTAGCAGAAGGTACACACTCAAATTTGGTATTTGCTACATTATACTACGGTAGACATCACTTCTATGTTCTTCTCTTGTGACACTAATTTATTAATTTTGTTTAGGCCTGGAATAAAACTTCTACCATGATTTTGTCTATATTCAGAGAGCAATATGAGCCAAGAGAGCAAATATCAAATTTACCCCTTTTGCAACTTCTTATCGGTGTGAATCAGAATTTTTTTCAATAAAGAGCAACAAATAAATTTGGATGCAGAATTTGGTAAGAACACAGCTGTCCTTTGACTCCTTCAGTTTAAAGTTTTCATAACACTTTCTCCTTGCTCTACTTAGAACTTTCTATTTTATGAAGTGTGTTTTGGGCAGGAGCCATCTACGAAGGGGCAAAACGAAAGTCTGCTGCTAAAAATGTTGAAAGCCCAAGTTCAAGATCATCTCGTGCACTTCTTCTTGAAGAACAGAGTCAGGGGTATGGGATATTTTAAGGGCTTATTTGTGTGGAACTTTTAGCAGTGAAATTACACATTGATAGCTGGAAAGATCTGATAGTTTGCAGGGGATTGAAGGGAAATAAAACAGGGCCACAGAAAGTATGCTGAAGACAATTAGCTGCTTAATATACCAGGAAGGGAAAAGGGTCTGGTCAGAATAATGATGAGAAAAATAGAGGGCAAGGAAGTTGAGGAATTATTACAAAACAATAACTGGCGACGCATGGTGCTAATAGGAATATTGAGAGATCGATGAAGAAAGGCCAGGAAGCAAGAGATGCCCAGACTTTGGAAAGGATTTTTGGAAGGACAGGAATAGAGAAGTGGATAGAGTCAGGCTGAGTATACATTGTTCACCTCCCTTTCACGTTACTGGGGAAGATGAGCAACAAAATGCCTAAACCGCTCACATCCGACAGTGAGGACGAAGAAACAAAGACAGTTAAGAGACGTCAAATCACTCTCCGGGACACTGGAGAAAAATACAGGCTTGGTATGTTTAAAGAATGTGATGTCTCTTAGGCTGGATACCTGGCAGAGCTTTTCCTGGTTGCTTTTGAATATTGTCCTTTTTTAAACCTCCCAAATACCATGAGCTCTGCCCCAGACGACTGTGGCCCAACGCTGGATTTTCAGAAGAGATGCCCAAACATGGACTTGAGTGCCCAAAGTAACACTTGTTACAGGCTTTACGCAGTCCATCTAGAGCTTTATGGAAACATGCCATTTATAGAAAGAACACTGGAAGTCCAGGAAGGTACCTATGAAAAGCTAAACATACATGACGTTGATTGAGTACTTCAGTGTGCCAGGCCTCATGGTAAGCTTGTCATGGAAATAGTTTCTGTGGGCTAATTGTTATGCCCATCTTACAGGTGGTAAAACTGAAACCTAGAGAGTTTAATTAACGTATTCAAAGTCAGACAGCAAGTAAATAAGTGGAAGCAGGATTTGAATTCATGTCTGCTTGACTTAAAAGTCCATAACCCGTAACTTCTCTGCTGAAAAACCTCTGGAGGGAGGTAGAAAAGCTCACAAAAGCACATGTGGACAGACCATTCTCAGGGCCATGTAACTGAAATTGTTTGTTGCTACACAATTTCAGCCAGCCACGAGACCCTGGCTTACCTAGAAAGCTGACATCTGCAGAGAGGAAAATCTTCTTTCCTGGATGAGTGTGCTTTTTCACTGTGGTGAGCTCAAAAGTAATAGCTTTTCCAGTCACGACACTTACAATTTGGCTGGGAGATGTGAATGGTCCTTTCTGGACTACAAGCTCAACAGCTGTTCACATTTACACAGTAGGTTAAAATTTATATTTAAAAAATAGTGGCTCATAAAGAAAGAATTCGGAACAATGACAACTGCAAAGAGAAAAGGGATAATTGTATTCATGAAAAATGAACTGGTGGGTGATACATTATTTTTTTTTTTAAGTGAAACGTGTTGCAGCATTAAATAACGGGGTCTTTAATTAATGCTGCCTAACGTTAAAAGAATAAGGTCGCCCATACCAAAAAATTGTTGAACAAAGCAAAAATGTGCGAAAGATATACTCTCTGGTGTGACTCATAATGAAGAAGGGTTCTCTACCGGTCAATATACCACCATTATTTCTTAGTTAGAGGTTTTACAGTTGGAAATAGACAATGGTTATAACAACCTAATGTGATTATCACATAAAATATACTTTACCGGAGAGAAATTATCCAACTATCCAATTATCCAGCAAAAGCAGTCACTCCAACAGGGAATTTTTATCTAGAGCTAAAGGGCCACCCACGGAGGGTATCCACGCACACTGATTTTGCCTGTAAACAGGTTAACGTGTGTGTGTTGCTTTAGGGTTCACAAAGGACTTTCACAAACATTCTGGGGCTAACACGCACCCCATTTGGCAGATGAGAAAATTAAGAATGTCGAGGGCAGAGCAAGTAAAGGAGATCTGAGTCCCCGTCATCAACCTGGATTCTTTGCCAAAACTCCTCTGCCCTCCCCACGATAGTTTCTCTCTAAAAACACGCGAGAACCCTTTTCAGTGACTTGTAGGGACGGGCACATGGGGATAGATTCAAGGGTAGGCAAGAGGTGACTTCACTTCATGCTGTCCTTGGAGCTGATTAATAAAAGACGGGGGCATGTTGGATAACCAGGGAAGCCTAAAGATTCCACGTCCCCGTGAACTGACAGTTGTAACATAATTCATTAACATTTCTTTAGAGCAGAAGCTGAGTGCGTGTGGGCAGACAGAAGGGACTGCTCTGGCTTCCTCAGCCGCTGTAGCCTGGCTTTTCCCTGGACTTGGTGGCCTGGGAAGGAAGTGTAGCCTCTCTCGTGTCTTGAGGATGAAGATGTCCTTTGGAGGGTTTACTCAGCCTTCCTTCCAATCGTATGAGACATTCTTCCTTAGAACAGTTCTGATACATTTATTATTTCCTTTTTGTCACATCAAATGTCTTTGATACCCAACCAATCATTTAGTGCCCGTTGTAGAATGTTATCCTGGACAATTGCTCCTCTGGTCTCCTCTGCAGTCAAGTGTTGGATTGGGTAGGAATCTTTTTCATTTTTTGTTGTTCTTGAAATGAAGATGATCAGCCAAGAAGTATTTATTTATCTGTGCTTGCTATGGGCACAGGACTTTCCTGGGAATGCAGAAAATATTCTTGTTCTCGAGGCGTTTATAACTCAGGGAAGATAAAACTAATATGTATGAAACTATCAAGTGAGATTTAACTAGTGAACTATGTCTTACTGGGGTTAACGCCGTGGGAGTCTAGAGAAGGAGGTAATATTTACACCAGGCTTTAAAAACATGGCAAGACTCTGGCGAGGCAGAATTGGGGCGGGAGGGAGGAGGAACCACTTTCCAGGTAAGGGGAATGTGAGCAAAGTTCTGTGATTCGGAAATAATATTGTGCAGGAAAGGGACAGTGAAGAGCTGGCTCGGAAGATGGGTATTGAAGGAGGGAGGGTGGGAAATAGAGAGTGACCAGGTTGTGATCAAACCGGAAACCCAAGAAGGGGAATTTATTTGATCTGATAGAGAAGAGAGTTTCATCCTAGACGACCTGATAGGGGAGTGGGAGAGCTTTAAGAGGAGGATGAATGTATCGTGGTATTTGTGATGGTCATTTATGATGGGAATGGGATGGGAGTGGCTTGGGTTAGGAGCTGGGGAAATGGAGCGCCATCCTGGGCGCGGGGAAACCAGCAAAGCATCTGCCCCAAGAGCCCAGGCGTGGACGCCAGAGAAGGTATGTTTGAACAGCTAAACATAACACAGTCAGCTGACATTTGAAGAGTATTTACCATGTGTCAGGCATTATGGTAAGCTTTTTACAGAAATAGCTTCTAAGGGCTAACCATTATGCCCATTGTACAGGTGGGAACCTAGAGAGCTTAACACGTTCAAAGTCACACAGCAAGTAAATGCATGAACGAAGGATTTGAATTCACTTCTACTTGACCTCAAAGTCTGTAACCTTCTCTGCTCAAACCTCTAGAGTGGTTTTAGATCTGGTGAAGTTAGTGATAGGAAAGCAGACAGGAAAAAAGCAAGTCCAGTAGGTTTGTCAAAGGCAAACAGATAAACATGGAAAGCAGTTTGGGGGAGAGAGAGAGATGAAAGGTATTAGAGAAAAAAGAGTAGAAATTTACGTGTCAAGGCTCATGGAGGATTGAGTCTTAATTGGTGGTAAAAAAAAACCAAGTTTATGTCAAGTTTTAAAAAGCATGTAACATGCATTGATTAATTCAAGGTCTGGTGCAAATGCCTTCTCCTCTAAAAAGCCTTTCTAACCTTTTTACATTACTTAAGTCTTCAACAAAATGGCTGATTAAAAACCCCTCCTTCTTTTGAGTTCTCATTGCTCTTTTAATATGATTATAAAATACAAGATCAAGAGCCATGTCTTACTCTTTTATAATACCCAGTGCTTATCATGGTACCTGGTGCATATCCAGCATTTAATTAAGGCTTGTGAATGAATGAATGAAGTAGGAAAGTATAGTGTTCAGATCACAGATAAAGAAATCCCTCACTGACATCGATAGGACCAAAATTATGTTACTGAAGGAAATCTTAGGAAATTATTTTCTAGTTCAAGTTCTTCCTATTGTAGATGAGAAAGCAGAAACTACAGTCCAACATTTTGCACTATTCTTGAAAAGTGGTAACTTAGCCTCTGCTTAAATACGTTTAGTGAAGAGGAGATTTATTAAAGTTTTGGGCAGGTTAATTGTTACAAACTTCTTCCTGTGTTGAGCCCAAAGACTTTTTATTAACTCAACTCATTGCTATTAGAAATGCCCAGTGGCAAATGGATCAGTTCCTTCCTTTATTTACTAAACACAGCTATCATGAATTCTCAACACCTACTCTTTTTTTTCTCTTAAGTGTAATATTCATTATTCTTGCAACTCATTTTTTGGGCTTATAGCTTTTGAGATTCCAATCACTGCCGATGCTTTCTTCCAGCTAAATTGTGGTCTAATGATGTCTACTTTTAAGGGTGGCAATGTTAAACACATCACTCCTGGTCTGGTTTGGGCAGTAGATAGTCAGTAGAACTGTAAACTTCCTTTTATGGACACATTATGTTTCTTAATGTACCCTAATGCTTTAACATTTTTTGTTAACTTATATTGTGCTTATAGTCAATAAAACTTCTGGCTCTTTTTCTCTTGTGCTGAGGTTTGTACAATAGTTTTTCACTATTGGATTTTTGTCTAATCATATTCTGCTCATGTTCTATTCAGACGTAGGGATTTTGAATCTTAGCCCTGTCATTTAACATCCTATATGTTCTCTCTGTTTTCCAATTCCGAGCCTTTGAAAACTTGATATGCATAATATATACAACCCCATATGAATTATCGATAAAAATAGTAAACGTGATAGCATCGAGACTAATGTCTGTTTTGCTTACAATTGCATTTCTGACTCCTAGCACAGTGCCTGGTAAATATCAAATATCTAATAGATGGATAAATAAATGAATAGCAGAGTTTTTCTAGTTGATTATAGTCAACTAATCAATACTTATAAAGTGCTATCATTCTATCAGGTATAAAATATGTGTACAATTAATAGCCAGTATTCCTCTATGTTTCTTGCAAAGATTGCATGAAATGCTTTGTCAAATGCACTGGTTTAGCCAAAATAATCTTTTTTGTGGTAGATATTCCAAGAGACACTGGTTCTAAGAGAGAGGCAAAAAAAAGAAGGGGTAAAGGATCCGAAGTGTTTGAGAAAGACTGCATATTAAATTCCCCTGAGAGATCCAACACACGTTATCTTATTAAAGACTCCCAAAAGCTAACAAACAAATTAGTTTGATTTTGTTAACTCAGAACCTCCCAAATTTATTTAACATGGTATCCTCTTTTCTTCTTACAGTGGCTATTCGTATCTGGTAGAACTCTAGTGTTCTGTGGAACAGATTTTGGAAGATGCTAATATACAAACTTTTCCCAGTTGAAATGAAAATGGAATTTGTTTGGGATGGTTTCTATTCATAAACTCATGTTGATGCCCAACCATCATCTGTTCCCTCTTTAAGGACTCACAAAGTGATGTCTCAAACAAGCAGAATAATATGTTATAAAATTTGGCTGTGAGTTGACATCAAGCTCGTAGATTTACAGCAGAGTTTCAGCTCTGACTCAGCATCAGAATTACTTGTAAACATTTTTAGGAAATCTAGAGGCCTGCGATTCAGCCTGGAGTTTATGATTCCATAGAGGTGAGTGGGGCCAGAGGTACACCAAGTAGAGGTGCTAACTCCTGGGGGCTGGCCTGGGGCATCTGCTGCTTTTTCCTTGTAGGAAGTTGAGATGTGGCACCTTCCCTGTCATCCAGCATTACTCCTGTGTTCCACACAGTTCCTTGGAGACCTCTAGCAACGGCTGGCAGAGACCTGGTCCCATTGGAACAAGGCTCTCTGTCGTCCTCCCCGTTTGTCTTGGCTTTCAATTCTCCCATCCCAATATTTGCTCTACCTTTTCCAATCAATCCTTCTTTTTGACATAGAAGACAAAAGCAAAATAAAAATTGAGGAGCTCTGCTTTCTCTTTGTCATCTGTCAATATTATTACATTTACCCCAAGAATCATAGGTATGCCTTCCAAAGTTAAAATGGCCTCTTTGTTTTCTATGACATACTTTGCAAATCTCAGTACATCCTGGGATTTAGTTTTCCTGAATTATTATTTACTCTTCTCAAATATTCCCACGTGCCTATCCTTCCCTTATTTTATCTACGTACACAGATGTAATGATTTTTGAAATGAAATCTTATATTGGTATCACGAAAGAAGCATGAGAATGTTTTATATTCCTAATTAACACTACCAGAAATAATTTAAGAACTCCTTGTTTGCTCATCATGTGGCATCATGCTTCATGTCCTCTACAGGAAGAACAGGAGGAAGAAAAACCAGAAAAAGGGAGAATGTGTCACGGATAGATATAGTGACCAACGTACAGCTTACAAAAAAATAAGTTGCTTTAAAACCACTGTTATTGGCAACCACAGCAAAACAGTGCATATGCTTTTTTAAATTTATCAAACATATCTCCCCCCGCATTGTCTTCAGTCATAGTCAGAAGTTGTTAATATGCATTACAAGAACTTCTGAGTTCTTGGCTGGGCATGGTGGCTCATGCCTGTAATCCTAGCCCAGGTGGGAGGATTGCTAGAGCTCAGGAGTACGAGACCAGCCTGAGCAAGAGTGAGGCTGATCAAAGTAAACATGAAAGAAGCAATCCTCAGCCTAATAACTACATGACGTGGTGATTGCCTTTTCACATTGAGTCTCCCCAGAGTTCTGTGTGCTTCTTGTATCTGGATATCAAGATTTCTGGCTAGGCCAGGCATATTTTCCTGCAGTATTCCATGAAATAAGTTTTCTAGCCCTTGTGTATTTTCTTCTTCTCCCTCTTGAATGTCAATAATTCTTCTGTTTGGCTTCTTTATATAATCCCACATTTCTTGTATGTTTTGGTCTTGTCTCTTATTTCTGTGTTCTTTCTCTTCATCCGATTTGTTTAACACATAGACACTATCTTCAAGCTCTGAGATTCTTTCCTCTGCATGATCCAGTCTGTTCTTGAGGCTTTCCACTGTGTTTGGAAGTTCCTTGAATGCCTCCTTCATTGCCAAGATTTCTGTTTGGTTTTTCTGTAGTATTTCAGTTTCTTTAGAGAATTTTTCATTCATTTCCTGTATTGTTCTTGTGGCTTCTTTGTGTTGGGTTTCTATTTTCTCTTCAATTCCATTGAATTTTCTTACAATCCATATTCAGAATTTTTCCTGTCATTTTTAATCATTTCATTTAAGTTGGATCCATTGTTGAGGATCTAATGATTTCTTTTGATGGTGATTTTTCTCTCTGATCTTTCATGTTTCCTGTGTTCTTTCAGCGATCATTTCTCATCAGGCTTCTTAGTCATGAACTGGGGGTGCTAAGACTGGTTTATGACCCTATCTCAAAGTCCCCAAGGGTCGTTCCTTGACAGTGCTGGGAGAGGCATGCTGGTTCTGTATTGCCTTAGGGGTATTTTAGCAAATTGGGTTACCTCTGACCCGTTATCTTCACCTCTTGCCAGTGGAAACTAGTGAGTTTGGTACCCTTGCTTAAGCTCCAAGCTGGTGGATTGCACTTGTGGGTATGACTCCACTGCTCTCTAATAGCTTGAGATGAAAGGCACTGTGTTAAGCTATTGGGTTACACTCTGTCGTTGATTGTAGTTTGTATGGAGGAGCCAGCTATCGAGGTAATCTGATGTCTCTGTGGTAGGCTCTGGTCGCCTGGATGGTGTATACTAATGCCCCAATCTTTGGGAGGGAACTTACCACTCCCAAGGGTTGCTTGGACCCTATTCCCCCTTAAGTTGGTGTTAGAAGCAAGATAGATCACAGCTGGTGCACGCAAGCCTGGGTGTCTGTGTGCTTCTATGGTTGCTTGACCTACCGCTAGGGGGAGCCACTAACATGTTATTCAGGGCCCTTTCACCACACTTGGAGGGCTGCTACTGGTGGGGAGGAGTCAGTTGATACAATTGCTGAGGTCTCTGCCCAGGTTTTTCCTTCCCTGTCGACAAACTGCAATGCTGGCGGCTGCCCGAATCCAAGGGAGCAAGCTCTGGAGTTATGGTCTTATTAGATGACCTAAGCTTGTCCAGATTCAAAAGGCCCCTGACTATTTTCAGCACCAAAGTCCAGCAGATTCATGCCAGCTGCACAGAGAAAGTGGCTTTTCTCGCTTCTCCCCAACTCCAAGGGCAGAATCCACTGTGCCCAGCACGAAAGTCTCTGGACTGGGGCAGGAGTATTGCCCGAAACTGCCGTGTGCAGCTGCGTCTCCAGGCTGGGGACCCCAAAGATGGAGGCCGTTTGCCCCTAGAGAGCTAGTGTTGGGGGCGATCACTCAAGAATTGGCAGAAGCCAGTCCGGCGGGCTGAATGAACAGGCCACTAGCTGTCACCTCCGCATCACAGTCCTGCAGACTCACCTGTGACTAGCAAAGGGCCCTAGTGTTTTTGTACTGCCCTGAGCTGGCTGGGTTGCCAGCAGTTTCCAGGGGCAGAGCCCCCTTTTTGGGGTTCACCTCCTGTGCTCTGGTCCCACTGCCCACCAGAGGCGAGGTGCCTGTCTCCAAGGTCCCTCGTGCCGTTGTGGTTGCAGGAAGTGACCCCTCAGACCAGTCCCTCCCCCACCCAGTGTGGTCCCAGCACAGAGCACCGGAGCATTCAGAATGTTTCCTGCTGTTGTCTCCTCTCCACAGAGTCTGTCGTCCTCTGCCACGACTTTGCACCAACTTCAGGCATGTTGCTGTCTGCGTGGGTGTGGGGTGTCTGGGGGGGAAGCTGGGTGTCCTCCTGTGGGTCAGATCGCAGAGCCCTGGCTGGCTGGGCGGACACTGGGCCTCCCGCACTGCACTCTTGTCTCTCTCGTGTTTCTCAGAATCTCTCCTCTTTGCAAACTTATCTCCCTTTCAGCTTTTTTCCTGTGCTGTGTGTCCCATGCTGTTTCTCTGCAGATTAACAACACTGCTCTGGGGGTGGGAAGTGATCCACTTGTGTGTAGCTGTCCGAGTTCTTCGCCTCCTTCTCTGGGAGCAGAGAGCCTGGGGGCATCACTAATCTGCCATTTTCAAGGATCTGCATTTTATCAGAACTTCTCAGTTGTACCCTCTGCTTCCTACACACTCTGTTCATTTCCTATTCTCCCCACACATTCTCGTCACATAGTTTTACTAGGTGCCTAAATGATTCTTTCTTGTCCCTGAAGTGTCAACTTAGACATCATTTCCTATGTGAAGACCACCCTGATACCAAAGAGGATGTCTTTCCCTCGTGTTCCTATGGCAGTAGATGCTCTCCTGTCCCCGTCATTCCCAAACTGGTTTCTTGCCTTTCTCCCTCCTTGGCATAGTAAGGCGTGTGTGTCATTCATCGTTGTATCCCAGCGCACCCGGGACCGTGCTTAATACCGTACTTAGTGACCACGTATTGAATGAATGAAAATAGGAGAGATGGCGCTTCTCCCTGCATCTCGGTCCTCCTGATAAAATATGGCTTCGGATACATCAGCAGGCTGGAGCCAGGAACTCTGTGGCAGCAAAAGCTCTCTTTAAGCATCCTCAGCAAAAATGCAAACGGATGTTCTCAGTTCTCTAGCTGCAGATAATATGAGAGACAGGAAGTATATTGTATCTTTTTTTTTTTTTCCAGTTCCCAGCTGGAGCTGGCAGTGCAAAGACTTTCAGAAGATAATTTTGCTATTTGTAAACTGAAGGAATGTGATATGGAAGTAAATGGAGTAGAATAACTATGAAGCTACCCAGGATGGTTTTATAGTCACTTTTGGGGAGATAACTACACTGTAAAAAAGGCTAATGACACATATGGGGCTAAGGCTATTAATTTTTTTTTCTCACAAGATAATTCAGATCCAGAACTATTCCATACATTACACTGTGAAATCTGCTCACCACAGCTTTTTCAATTTTTTTGTTTAGTTTATGTGACTTTTCCTTCTGGCTTATTCGTGAACTCATGTGGTATAGTCAGTTGCCTTTCATAAGGGGGCGGTGGCTCGATTCCACCACCAGAAATAAATGGAATTCAGATATAGTCAGGAATAAAAACACACAGTGTTTCCAAATTGTACATAGCTAACATTATTGCTTATATAAAAATCTAAAATCTTGAGAATTATTATTCATATAATATGAAATTGTGCTCCATTTAGGTGACTGCAAATCTGAGGACCTAAGTATTTTTGAGATTTATCTTAAGCCCAGTCCATTTTAAGTTCTACTAATAAGTACAAAGTAACCGCTTTCATTTAGGCCCCTTACAGTGAAATAAGCTGCTCTACCAGGAACTCCCACTGACATCTGCGATGTCAGGAATTACATGCTCAAGGTTTCCAGGACTGGGTCCCTGTCCCACCTGTCTCAAGAGCATAGCAAATGCGTAGTGACTAAAGGAATGAAGTCTGTTTGGTGTCTGTGCATCAGAATGGATTCTTGCTGGGGTTATTGTGGTATATCACATCTAGGGTCCCACTGGAGTTTTGCCCCAGGAGTAAAACACAGGTTCTGTTTCTAATAATAATTGTTTGAGTCAGCTCAGGCTGCTATCACGAAATACCATAGAATGAATGGCTTCAACAACAGAAATTCATTTTCTCATGATTCTGGAGGCTGGGAAGTCCAAGATCAAGGTGCTAGCAGATTTGATGTCTGGTGAGGTCCTGCTTCCTGGTTCCTAGACAACAGTGTTTTCGCTGTGTTCTTGTGTGGTGGGGAGAGGAAGCAAGGTCTCTCAGGACTCTGGTGAGTACACCACTCCCATTCGTAAGGGCTCTTCCCTCGTGATCTCGTTTAACCCTAATTACCTCCCAAAGGCCCCCACCTCCCAATATCATCTTGTTAGGGGGCAGGGTTCCGACATACCAATTTTGGGGAACACAGGCATTCTGTCCATAACAACAGTTGTGTCCCAGGATCTCCCTCAGTCTCTGGTTTCTCTTGGGGGTGCTGTGTCCATTTCTGTGATCCTGGGGTTCGATACGCTGAGAGAAATCCGTTTCTTCTGGGAACTGAGAGAGCAAATTCTCTAAGGTTCCCTGGATGGCTCCAAAGCTCAGTTATGCTTCCAAGTGCTGCCCCTCAATCCCCTTTGTCCATCTCTGTGCTCACCTTTCTGATTTAGCTTCTTTCTCATGCCTTTGCCGTGGTTTCTGCTTTCTCTGGGAAAGGAGAGGGGTTACGTTCTTCTCTCGCTCTTTTCCTCTGACTTACAGTATTCTAGTGGGCGGCATTCCTCCCACCTATATGGCATCCCCATGCCTGTATTGCCCTCTGCCTTCTTAATTTTTTCTTTTTTGGGCTCCACATCTTTCCTTCTGGTCCACCTCCACCTGTTTGAGGCCACCTGCTCCTTCAACATTCTCTTCTTACCCCCTACAAAGTCAACTTCTAGCTGCTGGTGCTTCCACTAAAGTATATTCAGCGGCGTCATAGTCCTTTTAACACACCTTTGGTAGTTTTATGGTATAATGTACATTTACCTTAAAAATCATTGTTCACTATTTTACCTACCTTCAAAACAATACTTTAAAAATTCCCATTTATATTTGGTCACATGTCATCATGATGGCTGTTCTAATCCAAGTTAGCTCCTCTAAAAGCATCATTATTTTGGAAAGAGGGCGTTTTATTACATTTTCTTTTAAAAAGGTCACATTAAGAGGAATTTCTTCAAAGTGGATAGTCCAGTTTAAAAAAAAATAGTTATACAGATTATGGAACAGTGTCTGCTGAGTCTCAATGTAATTTTCTGAGATTTAATTAATATTCTAAATTAGCATCTGGAATGCTTTATGGGTGGGTCGGAAAGAAGAGACCATTGAAATCCTGGTTGGTACAAGGATTTATGGTTGGATAAGACACAGTGAGTTTATTACTGCCGCTGTATCTGAGGTGGATGCTTTCGGAAGCAAGATTTCTGGCCAAAAGCTACATCACATACCCTGGCAAATATGCTTCCTTATTTTGTCTCTTGATTCTTCAGTCCAAATGAATCCAAATTAATTGCATTTTTATTGATTTTATTCGTTTGGCTTAGCAGGGTCATCAGAAAGGGATCATTTTTATTTTTATCTTCGTTTTGAGATGTGTCTCAAGGCCACTTATGAAATAAAAGGCACGAGATTAGTGGTGTTCAAGATACCATTCTGAAGTCTTGAGTAGTAAACAGGGATTTAGAGAAAAGCTGCAGAAAGAGCAAAGATGTGCTCACGCGGCTGCTTCCTCCTTAAGGACAGTCGCAAACTGACACAGCACCGGTTTGGCTTCTGAGTCACTTTCTCCTCCTAAAATACGTGTGAATAAATTTGGTATCGCAAACTTCTGCTCGGGCTTATCCAAACTTTCTCAGCCTTTCTCTGTTTTCTTCCTCTTATCCTGATTGAAACCTAGTTGGAAAGAGTAAATGAAAAATAGTCAGTGAAGGTTTTAAAACATCATACACAGACAGCGAATATTAGATGAGGCTCTACGAGCAAAAGTAGGTAGGGTAAGAGGCAAGAACGAGAGAGTGCCCCTGGCACTCCAAGGAAGCTGGGATGAAGGGGAAAAGAAAGTTCTAGATGGTAGGTGGGAGACCACAGAGGCCAGAGAAAACTCACCTTGCTGCTCTAAAGGGATGAAGTGATGAAAACAAAAGAATGCTCGCTCAGGGGCAGGAGAACATGCTTGTAGACGAGATTTTGAGAGAGAGAGAGAGTGTGAATGAATGAAGAATGAATGAATGAATTAGGACATCAATTCCCAGAAAAAAGAAAAGTATCTGAACTAACAGCATTTCTTCCCTTTTTTTTCTTTTTTAAGTAAACCAATTAGGAACTGACACTTTCCCCCTTTACTTCAAACAAAGGTAGAGGGTGAAGGACAGTAACGGGGCCGCAGAGGCATTTAAGGTAGTGTCATCTAACTCCGTGACCCTCCAGTTGGCATCTCGGTTGTTCCAGAGCGTGGCTCAGGTCGGCGTCCCCAGAGGCAGATACCGCGATGAGGGTTTGTGTGACGACCCGGGAGTGTTCCCAGGGAGAACTGTGAGCCAGATGGGCAGAGGACGGCGACAGGAAGGAGGTTGAGCAAGAGGAGCAAGCCAAGCCCTAGAGAGGGCCACCCCTCAGGGGGCCGGTGAAGCCGGCATTGTCACCCCTCAGAGCAGTCCCGTCAGGAGCAAGCGGGCTGCAGCGTTTCTGCTTCCGCACCCAGGGTGTTCCGCCTGGGATGGTTCTCCCTCCAGGGAGTACCTGATAAAGCCTGGAGACGTTTCTGGTTGTGCCACACCGGGGGACGTGCGGTCTTCCCAGTGGGGAGAAGCCAGGGATGCTGCTGAACATCCTGCAGACCCTACGGGCCCCGGGCAGCACCCCTCCCTGCCCCAGTAAGTGATTGTCTGGCCCAAAATGTCAATAGTGCTGAGGTCCAGAAAGCCTGGTCTACGTGCCAGTCGTTGGTTCGAGGGTACCGTCAGGATGTGCACTTAGGGTTGCCAGAAATATTTCTTCTGGTGCTTTGAGGGCAGCAGGTGCTGGCTGTTGGGAGAAGAAACCCACCTCGAATCGGGGAGCGTGGAAATGGTAAAGGAATCTAGGGAGCGTGGGTGAGCACACAGAATCCTGCGATGTACTGATGCGTTTACTTTGAAGCAATAGCTCTGTCGTTTCCAATCTCACGACCTTCTGTATTTCAACAGTCATCTGGGTTAATATCAGTTGGGACTACAAACAGTTTCTTGATCGACTGCATTCCCTACCTGGGAATCCAAAACGCAAAGCTGTCTCATTTGGTTGGATACCTTGAGCTACCTCCCTCCATGCCAAGGCGAAATGTTTTCTGACGTTCTCTTTCTGACTTAAATGATGAGCTGCGTTTTCACTCATCTTTGGCTCTGAGGCCAGGCTAATATCTCCTGAAAGGATTCTAAATTGATACTCAGCAGCGTTCTAAGGTCATTTAAATTCCTAATGAAAAGTCACTCAAGGCCATAGTACAAAATAAGTACATTGTTATTGATCATGCAATAAGGTATTAGGCTAATTTAATAAGGCTTCTCCCTGAGATGTACTTAATTCACCAATATCGTCATTTCTCAGCCATCATAGATCCTGCTGGTTTTTCAGAGCCTGGAAATCGTCATCTCTGATTTGCCCTACGTCATGTTGCCACCTGGCTGTTCCAGGATGTTCCAATAAACTTCTTCTCCCTGTCGGAGAAGTACAGGGACAGAATAAGGATTCATTACTCTTGAAATGACCCTGGCCACAATATCCCTTTTTTTATCTCCTTAATCAGCAAAGTGGTAGTCTGAGGATGGGCAGGTTCACTGCCTAGAGACACGTTTATTACCGAGACACAAGCTGAATAATTGTGTATTTACCAACTTCAATTGAACCTCACAACTTGGCTGTCTTCACAGCAAGGTGAGCGGTCAGACCAAACTGCTCGTCTCCCTGAGGCTCGTCGATAACCATTCTCTCTCAGCCCAAGAGAAATTCTTGTTGATTTGCTTTAGCATGCGGTTTTTATCTTCCAAAGAAGAAGTTGTTGTTGCCTTGGCCAAAGCTTTAAGTGTTCATGGAAAACAGGGCAAAGGAAGGCAGCATTTTCTTTTTCCCTCCCAGGAAAATGCAGGTCAGTGTGCAAAGCAGGAAGGGACTTATTTATCTCCTTTTAGAGAAGAGATGGCTAGCCACATGTTGCAGGTCAGTATTCCGTTCCCATCATAGGAGACTGACACTAAACATTGTAGTGAAAAATCTGATATTAAAAAATCTGTATGCGCTTGATCTAGCAATTCCTAAGGAAAGAACAGAGGTGTGCAAAGATATTAGTGTAGGTGGATTTATTACAGCATGACTTTCAATTGAAAAAAATTTAAATAACCAAAACGTCCATTAATATGTAATTATGGTAAACACACACAGTGAAATTAAATGTACCCGTTAAAAGGATAAGGTAAATCTATTGATATTGATGTGGAGAGGTGTCCATTGATATAGTAAATGAAAAAAAGACTTTTAAAAAATTGAGATGGATCTATGTGTCTTTACATAGAATGAGATTCACTACTATTGTTAAAGGAAAAGAGAAAGTTGCAAACTAACATGTACGGTATAGTCCCCTGTTGTAAATATATGCATGTATGATATAGGTATCTATCTGTCTATATAGTGTGTGTGTCTAGCTACGTCTGTATGGAAAAATTTCATAAGCTCTGACCCCAGACTTTTTAAAGGGGTCACTCAGACTTTAGAATTGAAGGGAAGATTATGGGTGATTTTATTTTATCGTACTTTTATAAATACATACACACATGTTGCCTAAGCCACGTGGTACAAAAACAACTAAAAATGTTTTTTGGACAGTATTTGCCAGTAGAAAATCAGGTACTGAATATATAAATTAACTGTGTAAATTGGGTTTTCACTAAAATTTTTTGAACATATATAAGTTAGCAAAATATATTAGGAGGATGGAAATTATGGAAGAATTCCATAAATCTTTCCTTTTAAAAAAAAATCTAGGCATCACTAGTGCATTGAGATGCTATTAAAGGAGGCATTGGGTATGCCTAGTATGAGGAATAATAATAATAGCTAATGCTTAGCCAGGGTTTACTATGGGCTAGGTAGGCACTGGTCTAAGTGCTTAATTGTCACGGCAACCCTATGAAGTGGGTTCCATTTTATCCCCATTCTACAGCTGAGCAAACTGAGACATAATGAGGTCAACCTGTTGAACAAATAAAGGAGACCCAGGATTTGAATCTAAGTAGGCTGGTTTAAGTTTACCTGGATGACGCATCAAGTGATTGCAAAATCCGCAACATTTAAAGTACTCCTCAGTGTGACGGATCATGCAATGTAATAACCAAACCGGGTCTGTGACATCACCAAGAACAGGTTGAGCATCACTGCTCATCTCCTGTTAGAAATTCAAAATGTCAAAGGACGATGCGTAAACACTACGAACTGTCACCTACTCACACTTTAGATTTGGTTTTAGGAAAATCATTCTTTTATTGGGGCCAGAATCTTTAGCAGCACAGAAGGTAACTGAAATTTAGAAACACTGGGGTGGAGCTTTCCAGGAGGAGGAGCTGACCCAGGAGAACTCTGTTGCCACCCTCATAAACATTCTTCCTTGTCACCAGCAACCCCAGACTGGCAGAAGCATTTTTTTTTTTTCTGTGAATTCAGCTTAGCATCAGAGTTGTAAATGATGCGTGGAATTCCGTGGCCAGCCCTCTAGCTTTAAATGCTATAATCAGAGACAAAGGAGGTGCCTCTCGTCTCTCAGAGAGAGGAGAGGAACCACCAGGCTAGGAGTCCTACTTTTTCTTTTTCGGAAGGGCAGCACAAACATACCTCTGAAAAGGCTTTCAGAGTCCCCCACTGTGAATAGAATTTCTGTAACTTTAAAGCTTGTGGGGGCAGACTACACAAAACACATCTCCCCCCCCCCCACATTGCTGTTCTTTCAAGCTGCTAGAAAGACTAAATAAAAGCCCATAGGTGGTTACACGAACTGATTCGAAAAGAAAAATTTGTGGAGAGTTTCTCTCTTAATAACCATGGGATGGTTCTCAACATTCAAGATCATCACACTGGGGTTTGTTTTGTACCTTCAACCTAACAGGGCTATTTCTGAATTTCGTCTTATCTTTTGAGGAATACAATTACGGGAATTTGGTGAAAGTAAAGAAGGAGAAAGCTTAATAAGGCAAACAAAAATAGGCATCCCATTCTGTAGTATTGTTTTCCTCTTTGGTGCCTCTTGTAGACTGACTGTGCTCCCCGAGTTCCTGAACTTTGCGTGTTGAATCCCTTACCCCTGATGTGACAGTATTTGGAGGGCCTTTGGGAGGTGGTTAGGTTTGGGTGAGGTCACGAGGTTAGGGCCCTCACCATGGGATTAGTGCCCTTCTAGGAAGAGACACTTACAGAAATATACGATATGCTTTTCATGAATGTTATTTTGTCTTCAGAACTTTTCTGTGAGAAAAGCTAATGTTACATATTTTTTTACAGATGCATAAACTGAGGCTCAAAATCCTCATGTAAATTATCAAGGGTAACCCTGCTAGTAAGAAATACAGAACTTAAAACTTAGAAATTCAACTTCAAAATACACAATTATTGCACTGTATGCTGTTTCTGTGTGCAACAGGGAGATGGGTTGCAAAGTACTGAAGTAGGATCATGCCAGCTTGATTAATTCCAGGGATAAATTATGTTATCAAAGAAAGAGATACCATCTGTCTTTCTATCCTGTCATCCCCAGGATGTTGGTTCTGTCCTTAGCGATCTCTTCCCAAGGTCACAAGGCCATGACCAAAACCCCAGGCATCGTAGGTCATCATGAACAAGTCCATGTTTTACAATTATTTTTAGAAATGAAGAAACTTATCCTAGAAGCCTGCTTCAACATCAGTGACCAACAAGGGCTATCAAATTTCTACAACTTATTTTACTGGTCACATTTTCCCTTAGGCTGTGGATGGAATCCCCATCTTTGCAGGGTGGACTGTTAGCCAAATAAAATTGGGTTTCTTTGAGCCCAAAAGCAGAGAGAAATGGCAATTAAGCAAGGCATATGTAGTCTGCTACATATGACCTAAGCCAATACGCATTGATATAAAAATATATGTGCTTGTATATTGTACGAAGACATTCATATAACTAAGTTTAATAAAGAAAGCATGTGTTCTCACAGAAAAATCATAACAGCTGTACAATGTATAATTTTGAAAGTCCAGTAGAAGGGTTTGTTTTTATAGCTTTTAGACTTCAACCCAAATGGAGGAAATTTGCTAGAGAACATGTAACTCCACCACTATGAGAAATAATACTACAATTTCTTTGTGTCACTTAACTGTTTAAGAGGTTAACCTTTTGCTCCACCCCCAAACAAGCGAGCCATTAATCTTCAAATAACACAAATGGTTTTCTCTTTGTTTCCTCTTCTTAAATTTATTTAAGGAAAACTTGGAGGAGTCTCATCCATCCCCATGCGGTGTGTAGCATTCCACTTGGTGAGCCTACTGTGTTGACTTTTAAGATAAGAGCTCTTAAGGATTTTTAAACCATCAAGCTGTATCCATCAGAACAAATAAATGAGAGAGTGCTCTGTGCTTCCCAGGCAGGATACATTCTGTGACCTATCTTTTCCGTGACCTACAAGGCTTTAGGAGAAGAGCTTCCAGAGTTTTATTGGCAATGCCACTATTAGACGGACTTCCCTCTCTCTTCCAAGCTCTTTGGGGGTCAGCTTTAAAGCAAGCATTAAGTGAACGGCTAATGGAATTAAGGGTATAATAATAGAAGGATATAGTGAGACAATTGTATTAACAAGAAATAAATCACGCTGAATGTAAGGTAAGTGTTTTTTAATTGATTGATGGGAAGGATGCTCCACAGGTTTTGTTGGGGTCTAACAGCCATTTACCTCCTCATCTACAGTAAAAAGCCAAAATGTAGAAAAAAAGGATAAGAAAATTATGCAGCAGGAAGATAAATTATTCACAGAGGATGGCCATTTTGTGCTGACATCACTAATGTGAGAAGGCTTTAAATCTTTGACATTAGCTTCATCCCTTAGGGGCTGTGGGGCTGAAATAACAATTTGTACCAGGGATAAAAACTGAAATGCTCCTACAGCTTTCCCCTGTGCCATGAACAGCCTGCAAGGTGCCTGGGGACCCGAAGACACAGCGGAGACCGTGCTTTCCAAGTGGCTGCAACTCTCGCACTTTGAAAGCTGGTGACTCTGCCTGATGGTTTTCATCCAGTTGGCAAAGCATGTGTGCACTGATGTCGTGTACACAGAGAGCTACAGAGAAGACATTTGCAAGTACTGTTGGATGTAGGAATACTTGATGCTGAATTTCAGAACCAGTTTTTTTTTTTTATTATTATACTTTCCCTGAGTTACCAAGTCCCCTCCTTGAATTTGCTTCCTCTTATAACCTACCTCAATCTTCTTCTGCAGCTATGCTTATGACTCACTTATGGGTATAGCCCATTGCAGACTAGCAGTACTCTAGAGATTCCTTATAGTAAGATTCGAACATGCAGGAGAGTAGGTCGATCCGATATATGTGTGGGAGGGAGGCCAAAGTTCTTGGCACAACTGCTTCAGGAGTTACTTCAGATCTTCCCCCCAACCTCCTCTGCCCCCTACTCCACTATTTTTTCTGCTGCCTCTGGTTATTTTATTCACTAGGTTTATAAACTTACCACCCCCAAATTTTTTTCATTATATTGCCAACATCACATGAACATTATCAACAAAGAAACCCAACTTTTACCAAAATCTCCAAACTTTCCCAGGTTTTCTTTTTCAGAAGTAGATTCATGTTTGTAAATTATTCAGTCTTTTTTCTTCTTTTTTTCTAGTGTTGGAAGGGAATGGGGCTGACAATTACCGCACCTCTGTATGAGCCAGATGCCATGCTAAGCATTTTACAAACAATATTTAAAATGAGTTCTTCATAACCATTATTTGCAGTAAATGTTATTATGCTCACTTCACAGATAAGGAAGTCGGGATTTAGAGGGATTATGTACTTTGTCCAAGTTCAGATTGCTAATTAGGGGGAAGAGGTGGCATTCGAGACCGGGAATGTGTAGACTGTAAAAAGTCAGCACTCTTTCTGTCACGTCAAACTGTGTTGATGCTGTCTTGAGGTACCATGAACTGCTGTAGTGGAGTGGAAGGTCTGACTACACCTCTGAGGTTCCTCTAAATCTAAATGTTACAGGTTGGGTTCTCTAAAGCAGATGCTGAGAAGGAGCTTGGGGTGTGAGATATTTATTAGGGTAAAAGGAAAAGAGAGGAAGAAAAATGGAATAAAACCGCAATGCCAGCCCAAATATGACTTGGCCAACTCGGCAAGGAACTCTGGTTCAAGCATCCCACCTGAGTGTCCTGCAATGGGCTGGCATAGCTGGGACTTTGTACCCTCACCTTGCCCAGTCAGGTTGCCCTAGGAAGGGTGTGACTTCCTGCAAAGAGGCTTGAAAGCTTCAGGAAGGAACTGAGGAGGAGGCAGCAAGTTTTCTTGAAAGGGGTATCTGGATAGCACATCTCTGTGTGTGTCATACAAATAACCTCATGGTTTCTATAATGGGTGGCACAAAATGGACTATTAAATGGTTTCTTTTGGTGCCATTTTTAACTGTATTATCCAATGGATGAGGGAAATGTGACAATGAACTCGGATAAAGAACTCAATCTTGGGTTCTTTGCAATAAGAAGATTGCACTTGCATGTTGCCTTATTTTTTCCTAAAAGAATTGGGCAAGTTTACTGTGATTTTGTGTCAAAAGACCAATGACTGCTCCAATGATCCCTCCTGATGTTCATTTCTTTCCATTGCAAAGATCAAGCATGCCAAATTTACTTTTCCATATTTTTTGCTTACAGCCTTAAACCTTCCATTATTTGTTGAATACTTAATCCTCCTCTTGGTTGAATCAGTTCTCTGCATCTTACATATTTACTTATCTCAAAACTAGCATATGGTTTTTGCTCAATTGATTTCTATTTCTATTACAAGTTTAGCCAGTAAGAATATTGATTTAAAATACCTAGTGTACTCTCTCTAAATACTTTTTATACTGTAATGGTCTCTTTATCTTTTGTGTATCTACTACAGTTTTTTTCTTTGTGGTTGTCATGAGGCTTCCATGAAGTATAATATAGTTATAACAGTCTATTTTAAGCTGATAACAATTTAACTTTGACCATACACAAAAACTCTACACTGTAGTTTCTCCTCCCACCCACATTTTATGTACGTGGTGTCAAAATTTACATCTTTTAACTATTTGGTATTCGCTAACAAATTATTGTAGCTATACTTATTTTTAATACCTTTTCTTTTAACTTTAGTCTAGAGTTAACAGTAATTTGTGTACCACCATTACAATATCCGAGTATTCTGAACTTAACTATATTCTTATCTTTACAGTGAGTTTTCATTTTCCTATGCTTTTATGTTGTTAGTGTTCTTTCATTTCTACTTGAAGAACTCCCATCGATATTTCTCGTAAGACAAGTCTAGTGGTGATGCACTGTTAGCAGCTTTTATTTGTCTGGGAAACTTTTTATCTTCCTTCAGTTTTAAAGGACATATTTGCTCGGTATAGTATTCTTGGATGCCATTTTTTTTCTTTCAGCACTTTGACTGTAACACCCCCTTCTCTCCTGACCAGCAATATTTCTGTTAGAAATCTTCTAGTAGTCTTATAGAGGTTCTCTTGTATGTGACAAGCCACGTTTCCTGCTTTCAAAATTCTCTTTATCTTTGACTTACGAGAATTTGTCTCAGTGACGATCTCTTTATGTTTATTCTCTTTGGGGTCCTTTGGGCTCCATAGATCTGGATGTCCATATCTTACTATAGATTTGGTAATTTTTCTGTCATTATTTCTGTAAGTAAGCTTTCCTCCCTTTCATTTTTCTTTGCTCCTTCTGGGATTCCCATAAAACAAAAATTGGTTCTTTTGACTGTGTCCCACAAGTCCTGTAGGCTTTCTTCACTCTTTTGCAATCTTTTTTGTTTTTATTCCTGGGAGTGGATAATCTATAATGATTTGTCTTTGAGTTTATTGATTCTTCCTCTTGCTTGATGAAGTCAATCTGCTATAGAAGTTCTCTATGAAATTTTTCAGTTCAGTCAGCTCCAGAATTTCTGTTTGGTTTTTTAAAAAAATATTTCTACCTCTTTGTTGAGGTTCTCATTTTGTTCATGTATTGTTTTCCTGATTTCATTTAGTTTTCTATCTGTATTTTCTTGTTGCTCACTGAGCTTCAAAATGATTGTTTTGAATTCTTTTCAGGTAGTTTGTAGATCTTCATTTTTTAAGGGTCAGTTACTGGTGCTTTTTTCCCCCTTTGGTAGTGTCATGTTTCCATGACTATTTGTGATCCATGTGACCTTGCATTGGTCTTTGCACATTTGAAGACATAGAAACCTCTTCCATTCTTTACAGACTGTCTTCAGCAGGGAAAGCCCTTCACTAGTCAGGGGGGGTTCCTACTGGAGTCCTCAGGTGGTCTGGTCTGGCATCTGAGTCCATGCAGGCAGGCCTGAAACCTGAGTTCATAGGTGTGGGTCTGATGCCAGGCCTGCAAGTTCAGGCCTGGAGCATGGGTCCTCAGGGGTGGACTTGGTGCTGAGGCAGCTTGGAGCCTGAGTTTACACAGGCAGGTGTCTGGGTCCTGGGTATGTAGGGCCTGGCCTAGAGTCTAGGTCCATGAGGGTGGGCTAAAAACCTTAGTCCACAGGATCTGGTCCAATGCTGGGGTCTACTGGGGTGGGCATGGACCTTGTGTCTGCTGTAGCCTGGGTCTGTGTCTGGCCTTGAACCTGGGGCTGTGGGGACTGGCCTGGTGCTTGTGTAGGGCTGGAGCCTGGGTCTATAAAAGCTGGCCTGCAACCTGGGTCTACAGGTGCTAGTTTAATACCTGGTGCTGTGAGGGCTTGTTTGCCATTGGAGTGGGCATGGAGCCTGGGTGCACAGAGGCCTGCCTAAAGCTGGGGCTGAGTGCTGTCCTGGATCTGAGGTAGGTCTGGAGCCTGGGTCTCTAGGGGCTGGCTTTGTGTCGTGGTGGGCCTGGAGCCTGAGCCCAGGTAAAATATATAGATGACATTACAGTGGTAGGATTTCTAAATAAGAGACTCACTCAATAAAGACTACTCTAATCGTAGTCATAAAAGGACTATATCTCATTTCCCCTACCATTCAGTAGGTGAGGATCCGTTTTGGGACAGTAACTGATAAACCTCTAGAGATTCCACAGTTCTAATCATAGAACCTTGGCCATAGGAGGCATCCAGTACATATTTATTTCTTCACTGATTCTAAGAAGAGGAAAAGAACAAGATATTGTTCATCTCGAGTTTATGTAAAAAATCAATTTTCTAATTTTAATAATCAAATTATGGGAGGTCATTCATTTTTTATTTCTACTGTAATTTTCTAGCACATTGATCTTGGTTTAGCTTAACCAGAACACTTAGACACAGAATAATTAAACTGATCATCTAAGAATCTGGGTGTACTCTATTTTAATGTTAATTTTTAAACTTGAATTTAAATTACCAAAGACCAAATCCAGGTATCACAAAGTAATTTATTCCATTGGTAACTACTTGCTTGATTTCTTCACTGTACTGAATACCTTAAAACTTTCTATGCAAGTGTTAAAATCCAGGTAGGTAATTTAAAAAATTATCAGAGCAAATTCATTATTGACAATAAAACTAAAGCCTTTTGATCACTTATTTTTAAAGAATTAATATCCTGAATAGTGACAAAAATTGAATTTGGTGACTTCACTGATTAATATTGGCTTTTCTGGTACATAATAAAAAGATGTGTTCACTTTTAAAAATGCATGTATAAAATATTTTAATATCCTTTTATGATTAATTCCTTCAGAGACCTAAATGAGCTGGGTAAGAAATTTGGATCTAAAAGTAAAAGCAAACAAATAAAGCTTGTTGTGAACATTTCTTATATGTAAGTAACCAATGCGTAGTTCCGTTGCACCACCTGGTCTCATGCTGAATCTCCAATATTCTGTTCTGAAAAATTGACGTTTGGTTGTCCAAATAATAAGTAACATTTCTGAGTACTTACTACACATCAGTCGTGTTTCTAAGTGTTTTTCTTAAATCAACTCATTTAAATTCACAGCAACATCATAGGTATTTTACAGATGAGGAAATAGAAGCACAGAGGCTACCGGACACTTGCGGGGGGTTATGTAGGTAGCATGCGCCAGAATTGAAATTCTGCCCTAGGTGGGCTGGCTGTACAGGCTGTGATTTGCACAACCTGTGTAAAGCTAGGTGCTGACCGTTAGCCCAAACTCAGTGTTTCAGGGCACTTGTCCATACTGCGTGAATCCTCTCTAGTGCCACCTGTGTGCAGAAAAGAAGCAGGCTCCCTTTGCACTGGGCCAGTCCCTGACCTCCTGTGTATCTGCGGGCATCTCAGGGGCTTGGATTCCAGGGCTGTCCGGTCACAAAGCGGGCTGCAGTTGCTTTCTTCTTTAGCAAGCTTGGCACCTCGGCCTGCCCTCGTTCAACCACCTTTTAGCTTCTTGGGGTTTTATGGGGGATTAACTGCTCAACTTCTGCAGAGACAACTGTTCCCTACTGACAAAATGGTTGAATGCCTAGAGAAATCCTGTTTGCTGCTGTGTTGAATCGGTCCTTTCCTTCCTCCTTTGTTTTATTCCTATGAATCGAGAGCAGTGGGGATGGCAGGCCGGGGAGACATTGGCGGCCTCATCACTAATGGCCCTGACACTTTACTCAGCCATCAACTCCTTCCTGTTGCTTCCCAGAAAAGCAGCAGGCCCTGGAATCTCAGGCTGGGAGGAAGGTGCGGAATGAGGCTCCACGCTGGGCGTGAAGGTTAAGCTCAGGGTGTTGTTCACGCAGGGGGTTTAAATGGTGCCAATTTGGGATGGATTTCTCCTGGAGGTCTGCTAAATTCGACCTCCTCTTTCAGCGAACGCTGGTGGTTACCCCTGAGTGCACCCCGGAGGAAGCGTCCAGTATGTGTGACCCCACGTGGGGGCCCACTGCTATCAGTTCATGCGTGGAGGGCCGCTCACTCTGCCTCCCCAAACCCTTCATCTTCCTGCGTTTAACCCGGTGGGGAGGGGAAGTCACTTAGATATCTTTCCACTCGAAAGATCCTCTAACAACTTAAGTCACTGTGATTCACAAGGGTTAAAACAACCTCACTGTCACCATGCTGGGTAAAAGGCGTTCAAGTTCCTGGCATGGCTTTGCTGTTGCCATCCATCGCCATATCCACGTGGAAAAAACGTCACGGACGGTTTGGCTCTGCGGTGCCGGGTCTCAGCCCTGCCTGCTTGACGATTGTCGCACAGACCTTTCCTTGCTCCACAAACAGAAAACTGTTTATTTAAATTTTCTGTACAACAGAGAACTCTGGATTATATGTTGCTCCGAATCTCCCTGTAGCAAGTCAAAAACAAATGGAATCCAAAATAATCTTTATAGCATCATCGGTGATACGAATGCACTTCTGGTAAAGGTGTTGGAAACTGACGCCCACAGATGTTTTGGGCTCTAGGTGTGTCGTATAGGCAGTAATTGATAACTTTCTCATGAAACACGGTGTTAGATTCTTGTTCCATTTAGTCCCAGAGGGCGGAGAAGCGGCAGAAACGTAGCAGAGGCTCCTGGAGACGAATATCGGGACACAGAACTCTCGCCCTCCCCATTTATTCCATTTACAGCAAAAGATTCTTCACAGACCCTTGGGAAGGGAATGAAACCGGAGCTATGTTAAGAGATAAATAGTGTTTTTATGAGGAAGGGTCAAGGAATAGAGAGAAGAAAAAAAAATCAGGAATTAATTTTTTGGTTTTACTATATGAATCATTTTATTAGAGAATTTAAGCCTGAAAAATCGCAACAGGTGAATTAAATAGAAACGGAATTTACTCAACAAGCATTTACTGGGCTGTCCCACTGTGTGCCGGCACTAGAGCTGATTAAAAGATTCAGTCTTTGACCTTAAGGAATATGTACTCCGGATAGATGAACTTCAAACGGATAGCAAACAGTTAGCACCCTGCATATCTCTCTCTCTCTCTCTGTCTGTCTCTGTCTCTCGGTCTCTGTCTCCAGGCAGGACATTGGAAACAAATAGAATCGGGTCTTAGAACCCCTAACTTCTCTACCTTCAAGCCTCCACCTCCTCACTGTCCTGTGACCTAAACCACATAGGTGTTAACTTAAAAGGTGCTAGTAATATAAATGTTCCACTTCAAAATGATCTAACAGACTTACTCAGGAACCCCTTCAGTCCTTCACTTGGAGAACTCATCAACATTGGTATTAGCTGGAAAGGTGAACATTTCTATCTGCTGTTAGGCTTCTACCATGTTCTACTAGGTATTGCTGGATTTTTATGTCTTAAAAACTTTGATTGGCCCTCCTACTTCATTTTGCTTTGCTCATATTTCTAAAAAATCATGACTGTATTCTCTGTACCTGCCCCCATCACATTTTTATTTTCATCAGGCTGTTATCAGGAATTGCGGTTGGCTGATAGCAACAGAAAAGCTAACAGTGGCTTAAAGACATGGGTTTGCTTATTTCACACAGTAAGTTCATGGGTAGGTTGCTCAGGGCTGGTATACTTCAGTGATGCCATCAAGTAGCAAGATTTTTCTGTATTTTGCTCTGCCATCCCTTCTATGTATGCTTTTATCCTCTTGCTTGTTGCCTCATAGTTACAAGATGGCTGCTGTGTCTCCAGGGCAAGTGTTGCCATTCCAGTCAGAGAGTTGAGGAGGAGGAAAGAAACAAAGGGATATATAAGCCTAATTTGTCCCCTCATCTTTTCTTTTTTTAAAATCAGGAGATACCAAATCTCTCTTAGGAATCAACCTAACAAACTTAAGCTTAAATCTTATTGGTCAGAATAAGTGACTATATCACATAGTCAACGCAGCAGGCTGGGATACCTGGGAATTGTGGTAGATGTTGAGTCAAAATTTACAAGCAGCATCCGAAATTTCAGAGACAGCCTGTAGGGCAAACCAGACAAGAGGTTGGAGAAGGCAAATTTGAGTTGGTTTAGAATTAGACCTAAAATAATGTTGGCATATAATGGTATTCTCTCACCTGACCAAAAAAGTAATTTACCAGAAAAAAAAAGAAAATCAATACTTTTTTGGGGAAAAATTTATTGGAACTTGTCTTAGTCAGTGTGGGCTGCTTATAACAGAATACCATAGACTAGGTGGCTTAAACAACAGACGTCTATTTCTCCCTGTTCTGGAGGCTGAGGAGTTCAAGATTAGGCTGCTAGCAAATCCGGTGTCTGGTAGGGGGCTCTCTTCCTGGCTTGCAGACAGCCACCTTCTCACCGTGTCCACATGTGGCCGAGAGCGAGGGATGTGGCTCCTTCATCTCCTTCGTTAGGGCACCGATCCCGTCACTGGAGCACCACCTTCGGGACCTTGTCTAAACCCGATCCCCTCCCAAAGGCCCCACCTCCAAATACTATCCCCTGGGGGTTAGAGTTCCCATGTATGGATTTTAGGGGGATGTACACATACAGTTCATAGCAGAACTGTTTTTTTTTATTTGAATAGCACATGTCAAGAGAGGTTTGAGATAGTGTGTGATGGGAGAACATGTAGGAAAAAAGTCTTTGCCATATGAATTAACGTTAGTTTTTATTCCGTAAGGAGTAGGGAACTATTAAAGATTTCTAAAATATGAGAAAAGCATATGGTGATGGGAAAAACCTTGGGCTTTAGAGACTGACAAGTCTTGGGTTCAAATCCTAGTGTGGTCGTTTGCAAAGTGTGCGGCCTTGGCAAGTCATGAAAGCTTTCTAAGCCTCAGTTTCCCTAAGGGAATGATAATAGGACCTACTTTGTCCTATAGGGTTTAGTGAGTATTAAGTGAATAAATACATGGAAAGTACTTGGAACAGTGCCTAGAGGGTACTTAATGCCAAATAAATAATTGTCATTATTATTTTAATCATATCTGGGCATTTGAAAGGTAGTTCGGTGAGGTTTATGCTAAAGATGACACTCAGCTCTTTTGTCTGGGTCATTAAAACAGATGGTGAGGCTGTTCCTTGAGATGCAAAACAGGAGAAACCTGTAAAAAGAATTGGATTTTGGACATGTTACACGTAGGCTGCGTGGAGGCAGCCAGATGGAGGGATCCAGGGGCTGAGGCGGGGGCAGGAGCAGGTGGAAACCCTAGAGATGGGCAGAGAGATCTGGGCTGGAAATATATATTTTGAAATGACTTATATTAATAAATATATCAGGGGTTGGCAAAATTGTCTGTAAAGGGCCAGATACTGTCGGCTTTGGGGACAACAGAGTCTTTGTCGCCGACTACGTGACTCTGCCGTCTTTGCACCAGAGCAGCCACAGACAAGACGTGAATGAAGGAGTGTGGCTGTGTTCCGATAAAACTTTATTTATAAAGACGGGCTGCTGGCTAGATTGGTCCAGGGGCCACAGATTGCCAACCCCTGTTATGGATGGCGAGGACCAGAGTGGCTGAGCCTGCGTGGTGAGCGTAGGGTGAATTGTGAAGGGCTGGGACCGGAGTGTCAGGAAACACCAACATTCAGGGTGGACGGAGAGGGCCGAGGAAGTCACGGTTCGGGTCAGGGCTGCCTTGGTTAGAGGCCACCTTCGTGTCTTCTCGATAGTGCTAGGATGTTCCGGAGAAGACACAGAAACTAAACATGCATGCCTTATCTCATTAATCCTAAGGGAAGGCCTGCCAAGAGGTGGTAAAGGAAGCAGGAGTGACGTTAGCATTTTAACAAGGGCGCCAGGGCGCACGCTTTACAAGATTCAACCTCGCATGTCCCTGAACCAACTTTCTCTCCTTCACCCCTTACCTTTTGATCTTACATGTCATATTTCTTCCTCTTCCCTCCGCTTCCAAGGTTGCCGCCCCTGCTTTCTCTCTAACCCCCCCCCCGCCCTGCCTCGCTGTGCCCACCACAATACCAGGCTGGTAAGACGATAATCATCGAGCCCGCTGTTACGAGCAATGTAAACAAATGACAAATCTCGGGGCGCAGGAGAGGTAACAAGAGGCTGATCGGTGGTCCTAGTTATCTTTCCTTCCCGTTTATTGCAGTCTGCCGCAGTTATTTCTAAGGGCCTGACATTGATCGACAGCTTCTATTAAGGCCTATCCAGGGCAGCTGGATTGAACAGATACATTAAATACAGCAGTTATTGCTTTTCATTGCCTTTCCGTAAAATATCACTGCTAAATAGCTTCTGCCATCAGATGCAGTCAGGTACATGGTTTTAATTTGAGGGACTGTTTTATAACACTGCGCAATTGACACCGGCCTTTGTTTCCCCTGTAGTGATGACTGTGTACATCCTGGAGAATTGATGGGCTGTCCTTTGGGGTGGAGTTGGGGGGGGAGGCGGAGAGGAGGGGGCCCCGGCTTTGTTGTCCTCGCTCTCTTTTTATACATGCCAGGTTTGTCACTTGTTTGCAGCTCGAGCAGGAACAGTGTCAAGCGAGGGCCCTTATCTCGGGCTGTTGTGATGTAGGGACCGTAAGTAAGCCTTCGCCTGGAGACGAGATAAGCTCAACCTTACAAGCGGGGAGGCGGGTGGGGGGCGTGATCGTGACAACAATGGGGGGCTGTCGGGCGCCTGTGACGGCTCTTTCTGGTGCCGCAGAAATATATGCCTGTGGAATGGTGCAGAACAAGCATGAAAATAAAAGTCTGGAATGTTCATCTAATAATGATGTATTTGGAGCAGGATTATGCTGCCCGGTGATGTTCTTGTTTTATCTCCGGGCTAAACGCTGGGGCAGCTGTGTGCTTTGGCACAGCCTTCTGTCCCTCCTTTTGTGCGCTGCATATTAATCCTTTATTGAAGTAATTAAATGTGTGCTTAATGGCAATGAGCTGGCAGAACGAAGGCACAATTGAATTAGCAGTTATGACGGGGAGCATGCTACAAGATGAACTAAATGCGATTACTGTAGGCATTTCTTTCTCCGAGTCGAATCTGGCTGCATGACATGACTTAATTAGGGGTTGTCAGATACACTTGCTCCCTGATCCTCCCTCGCCCTGCGGGATTTTAGTCAGCGCTCCCACCCACTCCGTGTTTTCCCCTGGCCCCACCCATATTCAGGCTCTGCTCTGAAAAGACTCCTAATTTCAGCTCTCCTGCTGCGAAGATCAGATCTGAGTTTTCATAGCCAAAACGGGAGACAATAGCAACATCTTCAGCGGGATTCTCCCTTGGTGAGATCTCTGCTGGTTGCTGGTCCAGCTGTTTGCCCAGGTGAGTGAGGCCCAGAGCCACAGCAGGACCTGGGATGCTCTGTGACCTCAGGGAGAGCGAGTTCCCCGATGTCAGTGACAGAGATTTACTTAGAGAATGAACTCCTCTTGAACCTTTCAGCTTCCAGCCACTGAAGAGACTCCTGGGTGGAGGGTCACCTTCTCTGTCAGAGGCCTCCCGCAGAGGAGACCTGAACAGGTTGTCACAGGCCCCAGCGGAATACCTAAGCAGGCACTGAGGACCTGTGCCACATTGCTCCTTGCGGAGCGCTAAAGAAGAAGCCATGACTGATGTGTTGTACCATCTTTATGTAGAGCTTTTGTAGCTGCTCCTAAATAATAGTTAAATTAACGGTTCTTCATTCTGGTTACACATGAGAGTTCCCTGGAGCACTTAAAAAATACTGACGGCCAAGCCCCAGCCCGGAGATTTAATTGCGTCGGGTCGGGCCAAGATCGGGCTGGTTTAGAAAAGCCCCCAGGTGATTCTAATTATACGAGAGCCTAAGAAGCACTAACTTAGTGCTTAACTTGACTTGAAAAGTTTAAAAAACCTGGTTTCCGACCTTCCCTTCTGCAATGCTTCTTGGCACTTGGCCATATTTTTTTTGGAGGGTTGGGGAACTAGACTCCCGGGGACATGAGCGTGGCGGCCGTCAGCAGATCAAAATGGGGTAATGGATGGTGGTTACCTCAATCTGACATACAGCGCTATGGCTTCTTCTCGTCCCCGTGGTGGTCCTGGTGCTAGTTTGGAAACGCCATGCTGGGATTTATAACTCCATCAATGACTGACCTCCCTGCTCCGTCCAACAAGCCCTTGCTCTCGTTAGCCGTGGCCCCCCTGCTTTGCGTAGTTATTTACCGAGAGGCCAATCAATATTCTGCGAGCAGACAGTGGGGATGTGAAGGCCTCATCCATCCATCCCATTGTCTCTCCCCAAAGTGGTGGATGGAAGCAGGAGAGACAACTCGTGAAAAAACAGAAGGCAAACCCCGTTGTCACTCCCGAACACCTAAAAAGTACGTTTTGCTTTATTTTTATTTGAGCATCACAAGGCAGGACTTCGGGTCAGCGGGAGCTCCTGGGTCTGTTTTACAGCCTTCCTTCTCTTTCCCAGGGCCGTAAATGAAACCCTTTCAGCCCTAATGACCACAGTGACTTTCCTCGATCATGTTATTGCTACTTTGGCACATTTATTGCTTTCACATGCACTAATGGATGAGTTTGGATATGTTAACAATTTATATATCGTTTGATCCTAAAAAAGAAATCCCACCAAACTAACTTAGCCCCCACGATTGAGTAGCTTTTAAGGAGTATAAATGAATTTAATGCTTTAGAAAGAGCTTCTGTAAATTATGAACATGACACCTATTACATTAAGCTGCATTAAGCATTAATACATCTTCATTACTGGCAGGTTGCCCAAACCTCCAAGGTTGAAAAAGCTGCTTGAAAATGTTCAATGTGACAGTCACCTAGGATAAGATTGATGGTCCTTTTTTTGGGGGTGTGAAGGATGCCTATCGACTAGGTCCTTCTGGTTCCAGACAAAGAGATGTAAGAGGTGGCAACCGGAGTTCCCCAAAGGCTGAGTGTTAATGGCCAGGCAAGGACTCCAGCTACCATTCCTGAAGGATAGTCAGGTGTTCCCACCCTTTTACATTAAAAGATTGGCAGTGGGGGCATGATATTTCTTTCTGGGAGAGTTATACTAATTCCTATGATTATTTTACAGTAAAGACTTGTTTAAAATACTTACAATAATAACCACCATTTCTTGAATATCTGCTATATGCTAGCACTGCCAAACTCTTTGTATATTTTTTATCATTTACTCTCCTTAATGACCCTGTGAGTTGGATATTATTTAGTGCCCACTGATACTTTCATTTCCTAAGGCTGCTGCAACAAACTATCATGAACTGAGTGGCTTAAAACAACAGAGATTTATTCTTTCACAATTCTGGAGGATACAAGTCTAAAATTAAATTGATGTCCCTTGCCACACTCTCTGAAGTCTCTAGGGCACAATCTGTCCCATGCCTTTCTTTCTTTCTTCTTTTTCTTCTTTTTTTTTTTTTTAACAGTCCTAAACTACAGACAGACAGACCACGCCTTTCTTTTATCTCTGGCGTTGCTGGCAATCCTTGTCGTTCCTTGACTTGTAGACATCCGACTCCAATCTCTGCCTTTATCTTCGCATGACATTCTTTCTGTGTGTTTGTGTCTCTCTTCTTGTGGGAACACCAATTACGTTGGATTAGAGCCCCGCCCTCCTCCAGAATGATCTTATTTTACCTTAACTAATTACATGTGCCAAGACTATTTCCAACTAAGGCCACATTCTGAGGGAGGAAGGAAGGGAGAGACACAAAGAGAATAGTGCCTTAAAAAATACTCATTAGACTCTAATTTGGTCAATTGTGAATAAAAGGGCTTTATTTGAATAAGACATAAAATTCACTGGTGTTACAACACCTACACAATTATGACACCTGTAGTATTAATAGATCCTGTGTGATTAGGACAGTGGATTACATTTGGAACTGCCAGGGTGTTTTTTCATTTTGTTTTCAAAGCATATGTTTCTATTCATAGCCATATACATATTTCTTGTTAGGACAAGTTAACTGATACCAAAGTATATAAAAAAAAGTCAAGCAGAGTTGTTTTAATATTCAAAATAACACAATGAACTATTGTCACATTTAAGCATTTAAAAATTAATACTTAGAAAAGTAATAGAACATACCTAAAAACAGGTAACCGGGAACTGGAGAACCCAGATTTGAACTCAGGCTGGGCAGTCACCTTCCCCTTTGTGCCCTCATGATACTCTGCGTTCTTCGATCAGTGCTCCTGTATGCTTTTATTAGTTTCCTCTGTCTCTTCCTGTTGGTCTGGGAGCCCATCCTCTTACCATCAGCAGGGCAGATGCTGAATAAATGTTTGTCAAATACACTGACCTCTGTCCAACCAACTTCAGTTGGGAATTTTTACCCTCATTAAAAGAGATTATTTCTTGGCTCAGGGACCACACACTCAGGTTCACACTAGCTGCCTTTTCCTGAACTTTTCAAGGCACATGTTAAGGTCTACATTTACTAATTTACTAATGGTGTTGACCTGTGATGTCACTCAAGACCACTATAATAGAGTTGAGCCAATAGAATCTTTGAGAGCGTAAGATGCTTTTCCACGTTTAGTAACACCCTGGCAGTTTCTTAGTTCAACAGATATTAATGGCATGTCTACTGTACTGTGTTTGAGGCACGATTTTAGATATTATATAGTGGTTAACAAAAAATATCCCTGAGCAAGATTTACATACCTGCTCCATGGGTTTGTTGTGATGATTAAATAAAACAATACTTGGCCGGGCGCGGTGGCTCACACCTGTAATCCTAGCATTCTGGGAGGCTGAGGTGGGAAGATTGCTTGAGGTCAGGAAACCTGATATTGACTGGCACAAGGTAATCTGACTTTATTTTGCTTGTCAGAAGAAATTAAATCCTTTCTGGTGATAAATACCATCTGGAACCTGAAAATCTTCATACACAGTGTTCAGCATGTCATCACAAATCACCAAGAACATCAAGAAACAAGATCAAATAAATGAAAATTAAGAGACAAAATAAATAATAAAAGTAGACCCACAGATGATGCAGAAATTGAAGTTATTAGACAAACTATTAAATAACCATTACTAATATATCTAAGAAAACAGAGGGGCATATTATATTATAAAAGAGAGCTGGAATCTATGAGATGAATCAACACAAAGAGTACATAAATGAGTAAATTAGGTAAAATCCAAATAAAATCTGGGGTTTGTTAGAGTAACACAGACGGCCCCTGACTTATGACAGTTTGACAATTTTTTGACTTTACGATGGTGTGAAAGCAATATGCATTTAGTAGACACCATACTTAGAATTTTGAATTTTGATCTTTTCCTGGGTTAGCAATATGCAGTATGATACTCTTACCATGCTGAGCAGTGGCAGCAAGCTCTCATGGGATCACGAGGGTAAAGACCTGGTGCTCTATAGTGTACTATGTTTCCAGATGATTTTGCCCAGCCATGGGCTAATGTAAGTGTTCTGACTTAGATTAAGTGGTAGGCTGGGCTGAGCTATGATGTTTGGTAGCTTAGGTGTATTAAATGCATTTTAACTTACAATGTTTTCAATTTACAGTGGGTTTATCAGGATGTGACCCCATTGTAATTAGAGGAGCATCTATATACCAATGTCACCTCCTTGGTTTTGAAAAATGGACCATGATAATACAAAATGTTAACAATTGGGGAAATTGGATATACAGGAACTATCTACTGTCTTTACAACTTTACTGCGTATCTAAAATTATTCACTTACCACTGAAATATAAACTATATGAGGGTAGAATTTTAGCTTATTTTTATCATTGCTGTTTCCATGGTACCTTGAGCAGTACTTGTTTTTATATTTGTATGTTTGTTTTTATTAATTTCTTTTATTATAATTTTACTTATTCTACTTGCCTTTGGTTTATTCTATTCTGTTTATAAATTCTTAAGTATTATGCCTATTTAGATAATTTTTACATTTTCTTTTTTCTAATATGCATATGTCTTAAGCCTTCATATTACACTCTAATTTCTGCATTGTCAAAATTTTAATATGGAATATTTCCATTATTGTACAATTGTACAAATTTTCTAATTTTTATTAGAATTCCTTTTTTGACCAAAAATTATTAAGATTTGGCTTTTCAGAACTTCCAAACATATCAGGTTTTTCTGGTTATCTTTTTGTTATTGATTTCTAACTTTTGAAGTATAGTAATATTTTCTTTGGTTAGTATTTGCTTAGTATATCTTTTTCTAAAATTTTGCTCTTAACTATGTTATCCATGTCCTTAGGTTTGGGTATATCTCTGTTAAACAGCATATAGCTATATTTTTCTTTAAATCCTGTCTGACAATCTTTTAACTTTTTTACCTTTCTGCACGATTCCTGATAACCTCACAGGGCACTGGGTAAATCATATAAGTCTTTGGATCTCAATTCATTATTTTGCAATTTGAAGAAGCTTAGATTAATCATTTAAAGTTTCATTCTATCACAAAAATTCTAGAAATGGCATTCTCTGTGAGAAATATTATATGTGAAAAGAATTGCATTGCTATATAGAGAAGTACTGAACATTAAGGTCCTCAAAGCATGGTTAGCTTCCTTTGCGTTTTGTTGTATAGTCCAAACCAAGTAAATAGATTGCTCAAAGTACTGGATATACTAGAAAAAACCCTGATGATGACTTAAGGCAGGTTTTTATTCACTTATTGATCATTTCAGATCATCCACATTCCAGTTTTACACCTGGTATTGCCATGAATCTGCTCTGAGCTGCCCTTGTATTCCCGGATTTCTACCTTCTAAACCACAATAAAAGATTATTATAGTAGACATTCAAAAAATGCTTGTAAATTGAACTGGTCTGAATTTTTTTCACTCATTTGGAACTAAGGGTAGCCCCACTTTGAGATCTAGCAGTATAAAAGCTCCCGTATCTGTGCTCAGCTTCATCATTATCGATTATTAAGCACCATCCATTCATTTAATTTTGGCTGACTACCCATCCTGTATAGGCACTGTGCTAGCTCTGGGAATTTTTTTCTTTTTGGGGATGGGGTTTCACTTCGTCACCCAGGCTGGAGTGCAGTGGCGCAGTCACAGCTCACTGCGGCCTCCAACTCCGGGCCTCAAGTGGTCCTCCTGCCTTGGCCTCCAAGTCACTGGGATTACAGGAGTGAGCTGCCCTGCTGAGCTAGTTCTGTGTATTTAATGATGAGAAAGCAAAGGTCTGTTCCAGGTGCTCACAGACTAATGGGGGAGACACATATGTATTCAAAATATGATGTGCTCGGTGTTTTAAGATGTTTATGTATAAAAAAGTGAAGGTATCCAGTGGAGAAGCAGTCACAGTCTGGGAGGGCCAGGCAAGGTTCCAAGTGGACGTGAAGTCTATCTGTGGACTCAGTTAAACTGGAGTGTAGCCGACAGCATGTTGTCTATACCCCTAGTGAAGGAAATGCTCAAATTCAGTTAACAACGAGTGAAAATTGAAACACAATTGTTTCGCCATCCAAGTTCACAGACTCCCCGAATTCTTAACTGTGACTGTGGGGTTGACAAACCTTCTCCCAGCTGCCCCTCACTGTCAGCCCCACTCCTCCTGTGTTGTCTTTCCCTGTCATTGGTGTCTAGGCTTTCCTGTCCTCTCCTGTTCTGATTTTATCCCTTGGTTCGTCAGGTTCTTTATCTGGCACCTGGGGTTAACTCCCAGGTTTCAGACTTAGATTTTATTAGGACTTTCAATGTCTGTGCTGCCATCGATACTTTTCTTACTTATCAATTATGGTAGTTTTTCTCTGGGGAAGGCACTGGCCCTGTAGGAAGTGGTGCCTCCCGGCTTGCATCCCTCCTCAGCCATGTGGTCCACCTGGCCCGAGAGCTTATCGCCATCTCTGGCCTAACTGGGGAGGAGGACCCCACGCTGGTTTCTCTCGGAGTGTGGCAAGGTCGTCTCTGCCCTTGAGGAGGACCGTGGCTGGGAGCAAACTCAGGACAGGCTGAGCAATGGTGTGGAGGATTCAGCTGAGAAGACAAAACCTAAGTCTGCAGTGACACCAGGCCCTAGGGTTGTGTCTCTCTCCAGCTGTGCGTGGCCATCTCAGTATTGGCAGAGGGAAGATGGATTGCTCGAGGAGTCTGCAGCTGGAGGTTGGTAGGGGGATGTGGCAGAGGGTGATGGGCTGAGGAGAGAGAGGTTGAAATGATGGGGCCCGGGGCCTGGCTCAGCAGGGAAGGGAGCGAAGCCAGAGGGAGCGATGGGCTAGCAGAGGTGGGAAGGATCCGGGCAGTGGAGTCTCACGGAGGTGAGCACGCTGGTGAAGTCTTGCAGTGGGGTGGGAGGGAGCTGGACCTCCTCCTCTTCAACCCAGTTTCCACATGACTGTCATTAGCGCTGCTGTCATGGTCCTCCCTAGTGTGCATTTTAATGACAAAAAAACATTATTACAAATGGGCACTAAATGTGCCATTAAAATTGTTCTGCTGTACATTCAAGTGTGCTCGGTGGAACGTACCAGACTCAACTGACTACCGAAATGAAAAGGAAATGCAGGGAGCTAGCCAAAAAAAAAAAACACACAAAACAAAAAAAAAAACCCAAAGTCACTTTTTGTAAATTGCTTAAAACCATTAAATAAATTAGGCTGCTGAGGGGCGTGTACACACATTCATGGCGTTCCAATTCAGCAATTACTGTTCCTGTAGCAAAATCAATAAAATATGCATCTACAGTCGCACAGAGAAAACATGTCCAGGGACTTCGAGTTTGAGTCTTGATTCAGAAGATATTCTTAGAGAAGGCGAAATAATTAAAGTGTATCAGGCTCCGTGCTGGACCGTAGATGGTGAAAACATTATTTTTGGATACTTTTATTTTTTGAATCAGCTGTAATACATGGTTCAAAAATAAAAATGATATAAAAGGTATATGCCCAAAGTCTTAATATCATTTTATTCCTGTCTACCCTTTTCCTCTTGATCTTGTATTTTTGTTCTTTCAGTGTTTCTTTACGCCAATTCAAACAGACACAAATATATACATTCTTATTCCCTTGCCTTTCTTGCACTGCGGTTTGCATGCCATAAAATTGTTAAGCGCCTCAATTTTGTTTCCCATTTAACAATAGATTTAGAAATATCTGCCTACTGGTTTACAGATGTAAACCTTTTTTTAACAGCTGTATAGTATTCCGTGGTATAGATGAGCCATAATTTATTTAACGAATCCTGCCTGGGCAGTTTCCAATCTTTTTCCAATACTTCGTAAAATAGGTTACTTTGTAGGGGTCCAAGAGTGTCCATAGGGAAAGTCTCAGGTGTACCATTGCCAGATTAAAGGGCAAATGTCTTCTAATTTTGGGAGCTGTTACCAGATTCCACTCCAAAGGGATATGCGCTCCTACTAGCTCCTACTAGTGTGAGAGTACTTTGTTTGGGGAAATATTTTAATAATTGAGTTTATCTACTAACAACGCACTTTGAAGTCACAATCGGGTGATTTTTGAAAGCACGTCAGTATATTGTGAAAATAATGAACTTCATCCATGGGGCTTGGGCCTATGCTAGTATTTTACGTTGAACCAAAGCTATGAACTTTCTCCTGATGATCTGTGTAGGCACAGGGACAACAAATGCTGAATCACAAACTCTAACATTTGTAGAGTGATTTTTAGTGCACAAAGGGCTTCAGCACTCATCCATTTAACATACCTTTATTGAGCACCTACTGTATGCTTGCCAGGTGAGGGATATGAGTGTTATTTCTTTCCCTCCTTTACATATAAAGTGGTCTTCAAAATTTATTCACATGTACCTTTTAAGAGAATTTTGAAAAACTTAGTATCTCCTTATACATTTTAAGGCTACATAGACTAGTTGAAAGGATGGATTTCCATCATATTGTAAATATTGCTCTTTTAAACAAAATATTAAACTTTTAAATAAAATTGTTGCATCACCCTTTAAAATGCACTCAATGGAATCTAAATACCAATTGGATACCAACCGTCCTATTTAAAGATATACAAACTCACTCTCCTTTAATGGGCTAAACATTTATATCGTTCATTTATTTTTCTTTTGAACTCATTTTCCATTCCATCTTCCCCAGGGAATTTTATTTTTATGTAATACATTTTATGCTTGAAGGTGTTACGGACTGCCATATCATAATTCTCTGCTTCCAAATATGTATATACATTGACATTTTAATTAAATTTCTTTCCTCTAGCCATCAAGCTTTTAATGTTAAAATCTTATTGACTGAATTATTTTTATGACTATTAATGCATAGGATTAGCCATATCTATAATAACATATATTATAGATTTTGATAAATAATTTTAAAACACAAACTTTTATTGAAAATGTGTCTCTTAGAAAATGGCTGGAGCTATATATATATATATATATTTTTAAGTCAATTAAATTTTATTTCAGTGGTATTGTGACTGTCTTAGTACAGCTAGAATGAGACAGTGTTCAATATTATTTCTATTCCCAGTTTTTATTTTTATACATGAAAAATTTGTTCCAAAAATAAGAAGATGGGAAGGGAAAAAGGTTTTGTTATAGCAACATTCCTCAGTTGTCCTAAGTCCTGATGTACGTCCAATCTAATAAGCAAAATTTACTTTTAATGATCCATGAGCTGACAATTCCATTAAGTCCTCCTTCAGTGTGTCTGAAAGGACAGTATTGGGAATTAGTGACAGACACAAATGTCTTTTTGTTTGGCATCCTTGAGGTCTTTGTGCCCTTGGGCCCTGCCCCTTTGGTAAGATTGGAAAGGAGAGAGAGACATTCTTTTTTTGTTGTTGTTGTAAGAAGGGAGAAATGAAAGAGAAAGGGAGAAACAAGAGCTTATTCCTTTTCAATTAGCTTTCTCTGGGGCAAAATTACTTTTAGGAATGAGTATACATATAAGTTGAGGGTGCGGAAATTGATTCCCACTTAAAACACACCCTGACCGCACATCCTTCCGAAAGTTCTTGTGTGTTTCCGTAGGTATTCCAGACCACTGGCGTGTCTGACCTCCTATGGAAAGAACAAGTTCAAAGCCAGGTCACCAGGTAGGTGGATGGCCAGAGTCAAGAAATAACAGCACAGGAGGAGCGGTCAAGATCCCGGGAAAGACGGGAGTGAAGGGGCAGAGACATCCAGCCAGGAAACAGTACCCGAAGGCATTTCACTGTAAGAGAACCATAGACTTTTTATGTGCTCCAATACAGGCTTCGCAAGGTGGACCAGGTCCATTGAAAATGGCCAGAAAAAACCTAAAATCCCCAGAAGATGCATTTAGCAAATCTTCTTGGTATATTATCCACAATCATTTACATGCCTACTCTATGTGGTCCGACCTGAGACGGCCAGGAGTAAGATGCGATCCGGGCCGAGAGGCAGAGTGCTTTGCCTTGAACCCCAGTTCCAGCTAGGTCACAAACTTGGGCAAGTCACTTAACTGTTCTTAGTAGCATCTTTTTGTGTCTGCTAATAATTGTATCAGGCCCGGGTGGTTATAGTAAGAATGAAATAAAATAACCTAAGCAAAGCTATGAACATAGTGCCAGGTCATTCAATATTTACTCAAGCAGAAATGCTAAGTCAGCCATGTACGATCTCATAGAAAGAGTCAGCTATGCAAACGCACATCTGTCGCACAACAGATGTACGAGGTGGCTGTTATTAATCCCATTTTACAGGCAGGGAAGAGGAGGCTACAGGAATGTAAGCTGTATGCTTAAGGTTGCCAGCCAGGAAGAGGGAGAGCACAGACTCGACTCGGAACAGTGGACCCCCTGTAGCCCCTTCCAGAGTGTAGCATGCTTCCAGGTGCCCCCAAATTTTCTTACAGCCGTATTTTTAGGAAGAAATCTTGAATAGATCATTCCCGTGTCATTCTAGCTGAGAGAGCAATTCTGGATACACATTCGGCACTGCCTGCCTGCAGCCCGGCCTTTCGGTCCCCAGCCTGTAGACGTCTCGCCAGCTCTGTAGGCCAGGGAGAGCATCCTCCTAAGCACGAAGGGCATTCCAAGGTCAACAGAGCGCTTCAAGCTCCATAAAGAAAGCAGCCATAGAAATGGGGGGTTCTTGTTAAGATAATAAAGCTCGCAAAGGCCACTTTTCAAAAGAGAGGTCACCTGGAGGGCTACCAGCAAAAGCCAGATGCCCCAGATGTGCTATTTAACCTCCAGTTTTCATAAAATATACACAAGCTATAGGAATATATCTTGAATTATTTTACTTTTGGAAAATGATGACTCGAACATTGTTTAAATAAATTAAGTCAATTCCTATTATTAGAAGCAAAGTGGCCTTGTACAGGTGCTCGGTCTGGTAGGAAGGGATGATCCAGAGGCTCCTTAGATGTGTCACCGCTCTTGGCCAAACCATATAAACCCTCTGGAGGACGGCCCAGCTCCGACCGTCTGCCGTCGTGCACCAAGAGTGGAGAGCGCCTCGGCGTATTTCCTTGTTTTGAATACATCGTGGTATTAAATTCGCAGCCTGCCTTCATCAGAAAGGGAAAATGATTTGACCCTCGCATTCCTTGGAGCTGAACTCAAGCTTTGGAGGCAGACTTCAAAGCTCTGTAAATAACATGAGTAACGCTCTGGACCCTTCTGCGGTGGGAGGGAAATTCCCTTTCTGAAGAACACCCAAGTCTTTAAAAAGAAATGGGCAGGTTTAAATATCTCACTGTTTTTCTTGTCGGAGGCGCCATGCTGAGGGTTTTATTTTCCTTTGCAGAGCCTACGGGCCGACCTCCTTTCTCGAGGCCAGGCTGGCGTGGGTGCCGGGGCTGCTCCCAGATCCACTGGGGCAAGTTTATTTGTAGTGTGGCCGGGCGGGTTGGAGATCCCATTATGATGCGGGAGGCGCCCCGAGTTTGGAATATCAATGGCACTTCAAAGGGCCGGAGCTGTGAATGAGCAGCCAAGACTTCTTCTCAGGCCCAGAATAGAATGAAATAACACCGAGAGATGTGTTTCGAGATAGGACGAGTGGAGCATTTTCTTCGAGGGCTCTCACGGTGAAGTGGGCGCCCCGGGTCTTCACAGATGTCCTGGTGTCCCTCCGGGTGCAGGAGGCTGCCATGGATTCTGCAGAAGCCCCTCAGGGCTCCCAGACTGAAATCTTAAACACGGTGCCGGGCACCTCTGCAATCCGCCAGGCTGCTCCCCGAGCCCTTGGTGTTAGCCCCTCCTGAACTCTAGAGAAAGGGTAACTCAAGCTGCGTAGCCTAAATTATCTGTTCCCAAAAGGCCCGACATCACACCAACTTCAAGCTTTTCTGAAATGTTCTTTTTTCTTCCTGCTAAAACTCTACCCACTTGCCTTTCTCCTCCTCTGTCTGCCCTGTGGTAAAAATGGGGGGGAAAGAAAGTTCCAGTTTTTCCTCCATGCCTCCAATACTAGTCAGCATCTGTGTGACTACAGCCGGGCAAACAAAACAAAGCAAAACCGCTGAACCCTGAGCCCTCTGGTCATCGTGCTGCGTGATTATGTCTAAGTAGCTCTAGAAGGACAAGCAGTTTAACTCAGAATATACCAAAGACTCACAGCTCTAGAAATCACCACCCTGTGCCTGTCCTGCTCTCTCTAATTGGACTTAAAAGAAGATGAGAAATACGCCCAGTAGGAAGGCTCCAGATTATGGGATGCTGGCATGCATCTGCGCCTGGCTGATGGTCACGGTCACAGTTATTCAGCTGGCCGTGGTGTTTTTCTGATGCCTTGAACACAGTTCTGGCTGCCCCTTCAAAGACAGGCTAGGCAGTGGCACCCTAGACGGGGACTCGCCTGCCGCTGTGCCCTGGCTTCCGCATCCCACCCCCTCCTGGCGTCCTGCGGGCTGGAGTTGAGCGGCGGCACCCACTATAGAAGGGACAGCCTGTTTCCGCTTCCCATTCTCACGTGCGCTATTGGTCAGGCTTTGGTAGGTATCTGGATTTGCAGTCTCTGGCCCGGAATCTCACCTCTAGGCCTTCACCTCACTGGTTGTACCTGGGATACTCTTTCTGTCCCTTCATGTGGCTGACTCTGACAAAGATATTTTGCTTGGCCACGTTTTAGTCAGTCTTGTGAACCTTCTCCTAGACCCTTCTGTGCATTTCCATGTGGAATCCAGCCATAGCAAGGAGCCTGGCTAAGTCAGCTTAGCAGGAGTCCTCCACCCTCCCTACCTGATCATGGTCACTGTCTGATTGGGCTCCTCATCTGCCACCATCCCCCAGGTGATGTTTGATCACCCTGACCCGACTGCAGCAAGAATCCTGCTGGGTCAGTTTGGTCAGAATCTTCTTTGTGCCTGATGTTTTATTTCAGTAATTTTCTATCTACTGACCACCGACCGCCCTGCTCCCTGGTTATAAATTCCCACTTGCCCATGCTGTGTTCAAATGGGTCTCCCTCACTGTGAAATCCCATTGCCACGGTCCCTATAACTATTGCAATGGGCCTGGATGAAATCTGCCTTACTTGTTGAAGCAAGTACCATTGAGTAATGTTTTCTATCACACTCTAAATAAGGTTCTTTGGGTCTTAGTTTTTGCCTTCCACGCTCTGCATTCTCTTAGCATCTTGCATCTTCCCATCATAGCTAGTATTGTGCTGCCTAATTATTGCTGGGTCCCCTTCCTAGGCTGTAAGATTTGTGAGGGCAGAGATTGCATCTGTTTTGTTCATGGTTGTATCCTGAATACCTGGCATAGCACCTGGAATCTGGTAGATGCTCAACAAAATTTTTTTTGCATTGATTAATTAACTAATTAATCCCTTACTTAATGTGAGCCTTGAACTTCCCTCTGAATTTCAGGAGGTCTTTAAAAGAAATTTCTCCACATACTCATTTGCAAAATTTTAAACATATTGAAATGTTGAAAGAATAGCGAAACTAACTGCCCTATAGCCTCTATTTAGATTCAACGATCATAAATATTGTTGCTATGTTGCTTTAATTTCTCTCCGTATAGAAATGGATGATTTCTCTAGACTATTAGAAAGTGAGTTGCTGATTTCATGATACCCCTAAAGACTTCTGCACTCATCTTTGAAAAAAGAATAAAAAATGTCATTCTCTTGTATAACACAATGCCATTATCACGCCTAAGAAAATTAGTAATTCCACAATGTCATCTAATATTCAATTCATATTCAAATTTCACCAAATTTCCCTACAAATCATCTTTTAAAAAATTGAGGTAAAATTCACAAGTTTGTATAATACAAAATCAATCATTTCAGAGTGTACAATTTGGGGCATTTAGAACAGTCACTATCTTGCCCATCCATCATTCCTACTGAGTTCTAGATCACTTTTATCATCCCCAAAAGGATGATAGGATAAAAGGATTAGGCAGTCACCCCCTATTTTCCTCTCCCTCCAGTCCTTAGCAGCTACTAATTTACTTTATGTCTTCCTAGATTTATTTATTCTAGATATTTTATACGTAATGCAATTACACAGTATGTGACCCTCCGTCCCCCCGAATTCCTCCTACAGCTATATTTTTAGGAAGAAATTTTGAATAAGAATAGCAATACAAACTATGCAGTATTCTTGCCCTCGATGCTCATGTTGAAATGAAAATCTTTCATTTTGATCTGAAGCCTTGGCACCCCTTGTCTCCTACGCAGTGACAGCAGAGGGCAATGTCCCCATGAGCCGAGACACACACGGTCTGAGCTGCAGGAGAAGAGGACAGGACTTTGCCCCCAACTTCCTGTGGCTCACAGGGGTATTGGGAACAGCTGCCAGGCTGAAGCCAGGCTAGGAACTGGTCACCATGGTTACTGTAACGATGCTGGCCAGTGGGAGGGAGAAGAGGAGATGCAGCCGGTGGCCAGGCCAGCCCAGACTGCCGTAAGTGGTAGTGACGGATTTGCTTGCAAGGCAGCGTTTTCCTTCGGGACTGATTCTACACGACCAGGCTGCCTTCTTTGCTTCAGTCACCAAAGATGTATTCTGCAATATTCTTTGTCTATAAAAGAAGTAAAATTTGAGAGATCTCATAATAACCCCTTCCCCTCTTTTAACCCGCCTTCTCTGCCCACCTCCTGGCACTTTGCCAGGGTGACTTCCCGTGCTCAATAGTAATTTAAACAGACTCCTTCGGCTGAGCCCCAGTCCGGGTCTCACCTGTACTGTTATTTACTGGGCATGACAGCTTGAAAGAGTGTCGGGGGGGTCTAAAGCTTTGGAGGAACCGCTTGGCTTAGCGTTTAAAATTCCACGCAGCAACTCTCGACCGTGTTAAATTGGTGATACGTGTTTCGTAGGTCCAGCGAGTATAGCAGAAAGGGCACATATCTGCCATTGCGTTCCAGTTCGTTCTCCCTCTGCCCGTGACAGATGTCATCATTTGGTTGCAGAATTCTTTCCCACTGGGCTTGAACACTGGCTCGGCGTTTCTCAACAAAGGGTTCCGCAGTCCTTCAGCTGGACTTGGCAGTCAGCAGGGAACCTCTTTCCTTCCCCTCTCTGTGCTGTGGTCTTCCCAATTCTTAGTCTGTCAGAGTAAACATATCCTTCGGGCATCGGAAATTAAAGGATCTCTCCACGGGAAGCCAAGAGTGTTTGTGTTTATTGGTTGAACTCCCATCTCCAGTTAAGTCTTTAAAATGCTAATCCTACAGCTTGCTGGGTAATGACTCCAAATTTATAGTAAAAATAATTATGTGGGGAGGTAGTGCGATACATAATTAATATTCGAAAGTAGACTTGTGTAAATTTACACGCCAGGATGCTTCGCCTCCCTAGAGACCTTGCACTGAAAGAGAGGTGGCGTATCTGAGAAAAGATACAATTTATTACGAGAGCTGATTTCTTTGAGGTCTCACTAAATGACAGGCTGGTGTCAACACACTCTGCTAAACATGGGGACTGGGGAAGGCAGGGGGCAAAAGAAAGGCTGACTTGCAAAGGGAAAGGGAGGTTTGTGTGACTTTTAGACCAGAGTCAACCGAGGCCGTATCATTCTGGGTCTTGGAACTTGTGCCCCAGCCACTAAAGTTTATGGTAGCCAGTTTTCTGACAACCGCTGTTTTCATGGGAGCAAGAGCAAGAGTTTGTGACCTGAAGTGAAATAAAAATGATGTTTTTAGTCTTCCCAAGAGCCCTTTTTAGTGTTGCTGAGTTGTGCCTTGGTTTTAGTTTCTGTGTCTTTGATGAGTATTTCATGAAGAAGAAATACAAATTTTGATCTGATAGAACTACAGAGTACGAATGAATTCTTTGCCATAAAAAAAAAAACTCTTTATTTTGGTCGCTTTTCTTTTTTCATCTACTTCTGCCTTTTGCTATTTTGCCGTGTTCTATTTATTTTTATAGGCTACCTTAAATCTATTTTGGGACAAACTAGAATACAAATAATCAACAGTAGTAACAGAAATCATAATAATAAACCAGCATTTGTTGACTGCTCACTTTGTTGTAGGTTCTGTTCTATTGGCTTAGATGTTATTTTATTTTAATCTGCCCTCTGCGAGGAAGCGATTTTAATTTCCATCGTATATAGGGGGAAATTGAATCTCAGAGAGGTTATGTGCCTGGTAAGCAACGGATTGGGGATTTGAACCCAGACCCTACTGCCTCTGAAGCCTGGGTCCTTCACCACTGCACTGACTTCTCCATGAGCAAATAGCTGTGGACTATTGCTCACCTCTCCGTGAGCAAATAGCTGGATTGGTGGATGCAGTTTGCTTGTTTTGCTGAACCTTCCAGTGGTTTCTTCAGGATAGTACTGTTTTAAGATATGCTCCTGTTTAAAACATTCCACGCTATCACTCCTGGGTATTATTCTACTAAAATAAATTTAGGAAGGCAATTCATCTGACTCTACTATTGGCTAAAAAGGAATTGACATCTAAGTTTGCTTAATATAAAACACAACAGGAAAGGCAGCAAACCTGGAGCCGACCAATGCTAAGAAGAGTAACAAATAACGCTTTATGGTGTATTTGCATTTCCATCCCATCCATCAGCCACTTTGTTTTATGCAGCCAGCAGATGTTGGGACTTACAGCACCTGCTAAGACACGTTGCTTCTTTACGGCTGCAGCATGGTCCCATCTCCATGGGGTTTTATGTCCCCCCTGCCACCTTCCTGGGGCCCAGTGGAATCTTGCTCTTGGTCCGTCAGCGCAGCCGGAGTCTGCGGTGGGTCCTGGAGTCTCCATTCAAGAGGCTCTGTCTGCTGGGCCTGCTTTGATAACGCAGCCAAGCAACTGCTGGTTGCAATGTAAAAAATGCCGGAGGCTTTTTTTCTGGGTAGAAAAATCATCTGAAAGCCCAATAGCAGGAGAAAAGCACAGGTTTTCTTGCCATAAAGCCTTGAAAACAAGTTTAAGAAAGAAGGCTTAGACAACACATGTGCCCTCGCTTATGTGAATGCACCTGCCTCTTCCTTTTTCCCTCTGAAGACGCTGTAGAGATGGGTTTAAAATACCTTCTGAGAGACCTGTCACCCTCTTCAATCCTCCGCTATTAGGAGTCACACTGGAGAAGCAATCCAGGCCATACCTGCTCATAAAAGTGCAATGAAAACCAGAGGCAATATCTGAGTCGGAAGTGACTTTTCCCTACTTTGGATACCCTGGGTAATTATCTTTATTTTCCATCTTACTTTTTGTATTTAAATGACCGTTCCCAACTAAAACTAATAATTTTACCTCCAATGATCGTCTCCATTCTTTACTTCGTCTTTCTGCTTAAAGAAAGTTTTACATGGGATGAAGGAATTTTAGATGGTAGGTAGGTACAGGCTTACAGTGAATAAAAAAGATAATTCCAGAATCATATAAATATTTTTAAGAGAATCCATGAATGTACAAATATCATGAAATTGTAAGGTGTGCATATAAAATGATTACTAGGGAAAATTTTCATTCGTTATTTGACAATCACATTTCTCGTATATCATGAAGTGTTTTGCAAGATACTAACTTAATTCCTGCCTTTCTGCCGTACATAGTCAATGTTATTTGTGGCTAGGGAGGCCAGGAAGAGTTGGATAAAAACTTGTGAAAAGGGAACGAAATTGGTGACTCCACCCTCTCTTCCTCTACTCCCCTTAATTTGACTTTCTGTGGCACTGAGGGTAGAATCATATTTGAGCTCTGGGGAAATTCTATCCAGGTTTTGTAACCTTCCAGGCAGACTACTCCAATTCTGTGGGAGAACAGTTCCAGGATAATATTAAGTAGGGAGATCTTGTCCTTACTTTATTTTGTATCTTGGGCTTCTGTTGTGTCCAAATGAGCTATGATTACAAAGCTACCACCTTCCATGGCATCCTTCCCCTGTGTTGAGATAAAGAGGCTTCCACGTCAACAAAAGCTGCTGGTTAAATGTTCTTTCGTTGAAGTTTGTGTTTTTAAATGGCGGTGGCGTCTTTCTTTTTTTGCCGCCTTCTTTTATATCTAAGAACTGGCCGTATTTATTTAGCATATGACTTGCCGTCTTTTCTGTTCATTGCTCAGAAAAATACAGAATGGTAGGGGAGATTCACATCATAAAATAACATGAAACTTTCTAGAAGAACTGGGGGAAAAGGAGAATGAAATATGCTTGTGTTGTTTAATGGTATGAAGATTTCTTTTGAGGTTGGCTTACGTCTCTTGAGCACGGTTCCGGTTTCAGTAAACCCTGCCAGGGATGGGCTGAGGGGTCAGAGCAAGAATGTGTGAGCCCGAGTGGTGCCCAGGCACTTTTTTCTGAACTTGTGTTTATAGGAGGGAAAACCCATGGGAATTGTTAGTGTTTTCCCTAAGATAATTTTGCAAAATAACCGCTGAAACTTCCACTTGCAATGGGATACATAGATCATTAGCATATAGATTTTTATATTTTTTGGAGGGCAGGGAGAATCTAGGCAGTGATGAATTATGTATTACTACGGTTTCTCCAACAAACAAAGCAGACCTAATTGTCTTGTTGAAACTTGTTTATGTTGAAGCTTTTGGGGGCCAGAGTTAAGGATTTTGGGATACCCTATTGGAGTGACAAGTTCCGATTCCTGGGCCCTGCTTTGTACCATTGCTCATCTATTTAATTGTAAAGCAGCCCCTCATGCTTTATTTATTAGAAAATTCATAAAATATAGTACTAAAGACAAAACAAAAATAAACAAAAACAAATCCTAAAAGAGAATCCTAATTCCTTGCACACACAACATATTGGAAAGTAGATACATTGGCCTCCGACAATTTTGAAAATATAAAATTCAAATGGCAAATAAAGAAAATAACATCAAGTTCCAGTAATTAAATAAATGCAAATCAGCAACCTACCATTTTCTTTGCTTACCAATTAGGAAAAGAGTTTCAGGGCTGGGCGCGGTGGCTCACGCCTGTAATCCTAGCACTCTGGGAGGCCAGGCGGGAGGATTGCTCGAGGTCAGGAGTTCGAGACCTGGCTGAGCAAGAGCGAGACCCTGTCTCTACTGAAAATAGAAAGAAATTAATTGGCAAACTAAAACTATAGAAAAAATTAGCCGGGCATGGTGGCACATGCCTGTAGTCCCAGGTACTTGGGTGGCTGAGGTAGAAGGATCACTTGAGCCCAGGAATTGGAGGTTGCTGCGAGCTAGGCTGACACCACAACACTCTAGCCCAGGCAACAAAGTGAGACTCTGTCTCAAAAAAAAAAAAAAAATAAAAAAAAGTAAAAAATAAAAAGCATAGTGACTAATGTTGATGAGAGTGTGGCAAAAGTTAGTGTTGGTACAACTTTGGGGGGGCCTTGACTTGGCAGTTTAAAGAGTTTTCCCATTCAAATAGCTAATTTCACTTTTAATAATCTAAAAAAAAAGAAATGCATGTAAAAATTTATTTCTCTTGAACACAGTATTTTTTTTTTTTTGAGACAGAGTCTCACTCTGTTGCCTGGGCTAGACTGAGTGCCGTGGTGTCAGCTTAGCTCACAGCAACCTCAAACTCCTGGGCTCAAGCAATCCTTCTGCCTCAGCCTCCCGAGTAGCTGGGACTAACTACAGGCACGCGCCACCATGCCCAGCTAATTTTTTCTATATATATCTTTAGTTGGCCAATTAATTTCTTTCTTTCTATTTATAGTAGAGACCGGGTCTCACTCTTGCTCAGGCTGGTTTCGAACTCCTGACCTTGAGCGATCCGCCCGCCTTGGCCTCCCAGAGTGCTAGGATTACAGGCGTGAGCCACCGTGCCCGGCCTGCCGCAGCGTTTTTTTTCCAGCCTGGCCCCCTCAGTTAGCTAACCTTCCGGGGAGGCGTGAGTCAGCACACTCATGTAACCAAGGTGTTAGCTCCTGTGTGAACCCATGTGATCGCGCTTTCCCATGGCATGTTGCCACTGTTGTTCAGAGCCATATAAGCATTTGCCATGCTCTCAGTCATGCTTTTTGCCCTGCTGTATCCCCTCAACAATAAAGAGCATGTCTCACCTGCCTGCTGCCACCCGCCTTTTCTTCCAATTTCCAAAGCCTCCTGCGCCGGAGCACACGCTAGCCACAGAGCATCTTCCTCACACTTGGCGTAGTCCGGCAGGATCCAGAGGGGTAAGTGTCCCCTCCACCCCAGCAGGGGAGGACGTATGGCCTCCTACCGGCCTGTGGCAGCCAGTGGCAGTGGTCCTCATGTCGTGGGCCTGCCACGGGGTGGGAGCCGGTGGAATGTACACCTCCCGCCCTGGAAAAGGCCTTGAAGGCCTTGGAGGAGTCGCTGTGGCCTGGGGAGCGAGCAGCGGCTGGCCGGCTGGCCGGGTGGGCTGGCTCTTCCTTACAGCCCCCGGGAGCAGCACAAGGATGCCCTGCAGCGGGAAGCCCACGTAAGGGAGTTGCAAGAGACAGAGGAAAATTGGGAAGCCTGCCAGTAAGAGCTGGAGAAAGAGTTCAGGAGTGGCCTGACCTTGGCCGCTGACAAAACTGCAAGTTTGGAGCGGACTGAGGGCACCACCCCACCTTGCTGAGAGCCCGCCCAGTCGTAAAACAGAAAATGGCGCATGCACAGCCCACAGGGCTGGGGCGGTGGTGGCGCAGGGCGCGCCTGCAGTCCTGTGCTCCCCAAGGGAGGTGGAGCTACTGGCATCCATAACTATACAGCCTTCGCTGCGGCAGAGACTAGAGACATGTGGTCGCCATGGCGGGGCGACCACTCCTTGCTTGAATGGCTTATGGCTGCCGCCGGCACAGTATGGGATGACACCGGAGAACTACCCCAAACCATGAATAAGCGGACTTCATACACAAACTTAATTCAAATTCTCCGGAGTTGGGAATGCGCCACGACATTTTTGCTGTATATAACTGGGGTGGACCGATGAGGCGCCTTCACTACACGCATGCGCGACCCAATCTTAGCCACGGCGCCCCTGGTTTGTTTGACTCGCTGGCAGCTGTGCTCACTGCCCATGTGGGAAAGCGGGTGCATGAGGTCACCACTGCCATGGCGGCCCTCGGAGATGCTGAAGAGCAGAAAGGGGGAAGGAAGGAGTGCGTATGCTACAAGGACCCAAGAAGGGCCCTGGAGCTCAGGAACCCCTGCAGAAAAAGGCAGTACAAGGGGCCCAGAAAGGGCCTCGAACCCAGATGTGGCTCGACCTCGTACTAGCAGAAGTAGATAAAGAGAAAATAGATAAACAGCCTACTGAGGTATTGCTGGCTTTGTGAAATCAGCTGGCTCCCCACCAGCAACTCAAGAAAACACCCAAGAGGTGGGGAGTTGAGACGCCTGCCAAAGAGACGCATAATGTGCGGCTGCAAGATTTTATGGTTGTAACCTCCCTCTTGGACATAGACTAGGGGTTAGGCCAAGGCACCCGGTTAGAGGGGACCCAGGATTATCAGAGGCCACATGTAGAACTTGCTATTCATTGTTCCTCTACGAATATGCAGATGGCTATGTGGCCAAACTGTCAAAGTTAAACAAGTGACTATTCCACTGGGGATAGGGCATTTGCCCCCCAGGCATTACACTCTGTCCCCCATGAAGAAATATATCCTGGGTGTTGACATTCTACATGACTTAACCCCAACCACCTCCGTGGGTGAGTACTGCCTCGAGTTAGGATTGGAAAGCCGGTGATGCGTGGCCACCCCCGTCACCCACTGCAGCTTCTGCCCACACCTTGTCACGTAGTTTGCCCCCATAGTATCATTTGCCTGAGGGGCACGAAGAAATTTCACAAACCATATTTTAGCTGGCAAAGGCCAGCATAGTGCGCCCTGCTCATAGTCCATTCAACTCGCCTGTTTGGCCAGTTTAGAAACCAGATGAAACTTGAAGAATGACAGTAGACTACACAGAGCTAAATAAAGTGACTTCCCAACTGCATGCCACTGTGCCGTCTATACTGGATCTGACTGATCAACTGAATGGTGCGTGGACAGTACCACTATGCAGTGGACCTGGCCAATGCCTTTTTTCCACAGAGATGGCTATGGACAGTCAAGACCAGTTTGCCTTCACGTGGTAAGGACGACAGTGGACATTTGTGGTGTTACCACAAGGTTACCTCCACTGCCCAACCATATGTCATGGTTTGGTGGCACAGGATTTGGCCACATGGAGTTGGCCATCCTCAGTGTTTCTGTTTCATTATATTGGTGACATAATGTTAACCTCTGATTCCCTTACAGATCTAGAAGAAGCTGCCGCCAGTCTTCAAACCTCATTGGAACAATGAGGTTGGGCAGTGAATGACTCCAGGGTCCAGAGTCCTGGCTTATTTGTCAAATTCTTGGCTATTGTCTGGTCGGGTAAGACAAAAGCAATCGCCCAGGCAGTTCTAGATAAGATTCAAGTCTTCCGCCAACCCACTATGGTGAAACAGTTACAAGTGTTTGTGGGGCTTTCGGGGTATTGGTGTATATTCATTCCCCACTTGGCCCAACTGTTGTGGCCATTGCATTCATTGTGTAAAAAGGGGGCACAATGGGACTGGTCAGAGGCCTCTTTTATGGCAGCCAAGAGAGCTGTTGCACAGGCCTAGATGCTACAAGTAGTAGACCGCTCACAGCCGTTTGACCTTGATTTGACAGTTCATTCAAGCGGGATGGGCTGGGGTTTGTGGCAATGCCAGCATAAGCGGTGGGTACCTATTGGGTTTTGGTCCCATACTTGGAAGGGCCTCTAAGAACAGCTGGCGGCTGTGTCTGCCGCCCTTCAGGCCTGTGAAGCTATAACTGTCTAAGGTGCTATTGCACACTACATACCCCGTAGCAGGATGGGTGAGGTCATGGATAACCAACCCATGATCAGGGGTAGCCCAGACACCCATTCTGGCTAAATGGGGAGCTTACTTGGAGCAACGAGCAGAGTTCAACTCCAGCCCTTTAACTGCAGAGTTGCAGACAGTATTGGGTCCTGTTGAATTTGTGTCTGAAACTGACCCTCAGACCATGGTAATACCTAGGGAAGAGCACCCGTACCTTGAAGGATTGGGTCCCACTCCAGAAGAGGCATGGCATACCAGTGGATCCAGTTGTGGCCCCTTAGCCCAATGGATGGCAGTGACTGTCCAGTTGGATCATAATGAAATTTGGTTTGAAATGGGGCAGGGGCAGAGCAGCCAATGGGCTGAATTGCATGCCATGTGGATTGTAGTTGTGCACAAGCCATCCCCTTTGCATGTCTATACTGATAGCGTGGCCGTGTTTAAGGGCCTCATTATCTGGTTATCTACATGGAAAGCCCAAGGTTGGCTAGTAGGGCACTGCCCAGTATGGGTGGCTTTATCTTCCCGCTTGTTTGATGGGAAGGTGCACTTGAGGCGCATGTGAGGACGGCCATATGTCCCGGGGAGGGTCTTCCTCACCTTTACCAAGAAACCACATAATTGGAATACTGTGTTCTGTCGCTGGCACTGGGTGAAACAGACTCCATGGTGATTCTACCTGGCAGCTATCTTTTCCCCTGGGGGTGGAGCCATTAAGGTAGAAATAAAAGTGAATGCCCTAGCGGAGCATACTGCTCAGGCCCTGAATCAAACCCAGCAGGCCTTGGCCCTCCTGACGGATGAGGTCCCTCAGATGAGAAAGGTAGTTTTGCAAAACCGCATGGCCCTTGATCTCCTCGCTGCAGCTCAAGGAGGTACATGCACAATCATACATACTGAATGTTGTGTATATATACCTGATCACCAGGAGGATATTTCCTCTGCATTGAAGGAAGTTGATGGTGAGGTACAGGCCATCCAGCAGTTACCTGGAGACCCACTGTAGCAATGGTGGGAACGTCTCTCGTCCTCTTGGTGTTGGACCCTTTTAGTGTTAGGAGCTGCTGGCTGTGGTCTGGTAATACTGTGTTGTTCCCTGTATTATTCTTGTGGCCTTGCGCCCAAGGGACCTCCCTATGGGCCCGTATGTCAGCCATGAAGCCTATTTCCTAGGGGGTGGAATGTAAGGGAAAATGCATTTGTACAGGCAGCAGGTTTCTTAGGCAAAACTAAGATGATTGCCTCAGTGTTTTCTCCAGTCCACCCTCACACCCACCATTAGCTGGCCTTCCGGGGAGGCACGAATCAGCATACTCACGTAACCAAGGTGTTTTCTCCTTGTGATCACGCTTTCCCATGGCATGTTGCCACTATTGTTCAGAGCCATAGATAAGTGCTTGCCATGTTCCTGGCCCTGCTTTTCACCACTGCATTATCCCACCAACAGTAAAGAGCATGTCTCACCTGCCTGCTGTCACTCACCTCTTCTTCCAATTTCCAAAGCCTGTGCCTGAGCACAAGCTAGCCGCAGAGCATCCTCCTCACAGCTGTATAAATCCTAAATAGTCACATTTGTTATACTCGCGGGCAGGTCTATGCAGGGAGAAGGGAAGATGCCAATGCCAAGTCTTAAGTACAGAACTAATGGGCCAGAAACCTCAGTTATGTCATGGAAACAGGAAAATCGGTGGTTAGAAGCCTTGCATGTCTGCAATTCTACTGCTGTTTTAATGCCATTTTTGGGCTCTGAACAGAAGAGTTTTTAATTTTTATTTTGAGGTGATACAATATTGTATCACTGATCTTAAAATTGACTTCAGAAGACATTTTAGTCCTAAAGCAGCTGGTGTAAAATGCAGAAATTCCCATATACAACAGTTTTCTAAAACCTTTGTGTGTATGTTCTAGGCAAAAAGACATGTATTTTTCTAAGTAGGATCATTAATTTTCTCTTTCTCACTAAAAGGCATATTTTGGTATCTAATTAAATCTGATGCTATGTAAGGCACTTTACAAAGAGAATTGCCTGTATTGGCAGAGGTAACAGAAAAATAAAAATAAAAAAAAACTACACCTGTAATCTCATCCCATGATCAAAGAGTGATCACTTTTTTAGTACCACTGACTTTTTTCATATGGACAGGTTCTCATACCATTATAATCTGAGACAGTAGTTTATGACTAACTCACACGTTTGAGATAAATAAATTATAGAATAGATTTGTTTTTAAAAAGGAGCTAGTCATTCTCTGCCTTGAGACTCCTGACAGTGAAGCACGTCCAGCCAGCCGCGTGCTCAGATATTGTTCTTAGTTACTTCCCTGTACCTTGTTGTGGAAATCACTGACGATGTTTGCAAACTTTTAACTATTATATCATGTTTCCTCACCCAAAATGCGGTTCCGCCACTGGTCTTCTCTACTGGGAGTATGGACAAAGTCTACGCAATATTTAATGCTCAGCCATTCTCAAGAGAGTTTCCCTGAATTCTCTCCAGTGTTAGGTGTTAACATTTAAACTATAAGCTTTCTATATGTCAAGCAAAATAGTATTTCATTTTTGTTTTAATTTTACATTTCCTTGAATACAGAATGTTACATTTTCCATAGGTTTGTTGGCATTTAAAGTTCTCTTTTGTGAATTGTCTTTTCTCCCTTTCTATTTTTTGTTTTTAATTACTGAAATAACTATTTTATGTATTTTTATTATTATTATTTTTAAATTTCAAAATATTATGGGAGTACAAATGCTTTAGTTTCATAGATTGCCTTTGCACAGCCTGAATCAGAGCTACAAGCGTGCCCATCCCCCAGGCAGCATGCACCACACCTGTTAGGTGTGAGTTTATTATCCATCCCCTCCTCCCCCACCCACCTCCCTCACCCAAATAATGAATGTTATTTCCATATGTACACATAGTTTTTTTGTTTGTTTGTATTTTGTCGATTATAACAGTGGGGCTTTATTTCTTACACCACATGTCTGTTGCACATCACCTATGGGATGGCTCTGCGTTGCCTTATTCTAGGACCTAGGCTGATGAAATAATCACCACCTCTAATGTTGTTGATCACTACAGTAGCAGAATAAAAGATAGCCCTTAAAGTTACCTGGAGGTGGAGCACATCACTTCCACTGGTTTGTTGACCAAAATAAGTTACATAGTCATTCCTAACCTCAGAAAATGGCAGATAAAACTGATATTTGCCTGTAAAATAGAGATATGAATCTATTTGGTGAATTACACCAGCCACTAATATGTCTGTGCTTCTCGTCACCAAATATTTGACTCTACCTCACTTCTTTGGGTAAAATATACTCACCCTATCCCTAGGAAGGTAACTAGAACAAGCAATCAAACAAACAAAACTAGTCCCATTACAGGAGGAGAAATTATAACACATTACCCAATAATCCCAGACTTTCAGCTTTTTGAAGTTTCCTGTAATGAAAATGTTTTTTGTTTTTGGGGGTTTTTTTTGAGATAAGGAGTGAAGGTGGGAAACTAAACTGGGGCTATGGCCATATCACCCTGGATGTGCTTGATCTTGACTGATCTCGGAAGTGTAAGCAGGATCGGCCCTGGTTAGTACTTGGATGGGAGGCCTACTTTCTATTGGAATAGTTTCTTACTAATTCATAAGTGATCTTTAAAGATTAACACTTTCTGATAGATTTGTGGTTTCTTTTTAAAGGGTTTTTGATGTACACAATTTTTATCAAATCTATCATTTCTCTTTTTATTTTTACTTTGTATGTATAATCATAAAGTCTTTTTCCATTCTAAGTTTAGATGGATGCATTCACCTGTTCAGTATTTTATTTTATTTTTTAAACTGTTAAAAATTTCACTTAACTCCATTTGTGATTTATTTCACTGTACTAGATATGAGGTAAAGACTCTGTTGTTTTTTTTCCAAATAGTTAACATCCTGAATGTCATTTGTTGGATAACTAGTCTTTCTCTATGTATATGTGGTTTTTTTTTTTTATCAAATAATAAGCAGAATTTATTTTAGGATTTTTATTCTATTCCATTAATTTGTATCTATACATGGTTTTAGTTATTCTCACCTTGTTATATATTGTGATACTTTTTACTCCAATAGTACTTCCCTATTCAAAATCCTTTTTGCTATTATTACCATTTTTATTTCTCAAGAATAACTAGAAATACTTTTCAGGTTCTTAGGGGACTCTGCTTTGTATTTTGATTGTCATAAACCTATAAATTCATTTGAGTAAAACAAATATGTTTAAAAGAATGAGAATATGGCAAATATGATTCATTGAAATATTTTATATTTGGAAAATGTTGTAGAAAAAAATATAGCCACCAATTATTGCACAATTGCTATGTGCTAAAACTCTGCTAAATGTCATGCATACATTGTCTCATAATGCTCACGACTATAATATAGGTAGCCTTATTATTTCCATGTCAAGGTGAGAAAACAAAATTTTATTTATAATTAAGTAATTATATACATAATTAAAATTAGTCTGTAATATTTGTGTGCTAATTTTGTCAGGTTTCAGTGTCGGAGTCAAGATAACTTTATAAAATTATGGTTTTCTACATTTTACTTCAATGCTCTGGCATATTTATAGTGCAATGGAATTTTCCAGTAAAACTGAGTGGTTGTGAAGCTTTTTAAAATATTATTTTTTGATATTATAATCAATATTTTAATGATTTTTCTCTGTTCAGATATTTACTTGTTTGCAGTTTCTATTTGTGATAGTTTCTAAACATTTCTCCCCAATGAAATCAAACATTTTGTAAAAATTTATCACAGAACATTTTCCATAGTGTTTGCTAGTGGTTATTTTAATCTATGCTGAATCCTTGGTTTTATTCTTTTGTGTTGTTTTGACCAGAGAATTATCTTTTGTTATTTATTTTGTTATTTATGTATTTCTTTTGCCAACACAAAGGAAATATTGGCTGGTTATATAATGCTAGAGTCACATCTTTCCCCTCTCAGAACTCTGTAGATGCTAATCCATTTCTTCTCACATTTAGCATCAAAGAACAAAAGCTTGAGCCCAACTGGAGTCTGACTTTGAAGTAGTCATGGTCCTCCTTTCCACCTGCCAATAGAGTAGGAACCTGGAGTCATCTCTGAAGTCCAGAGCACACCCACTGGTTCCACAGGCAACTCCACAGAGGTCTTCTCTAACCAACATGCTCACCCTAGTTGGTCTCTGCTGCCTCAAAAAACATGGAGAGTGAGGAAGCAGAGACTTCCCTTCCCCTAACTGTCATTGCCCATGCTGTTACTGCCAAGGCCAACAGTGACAGAGGAAACCTAGTGACTTAGTCAGAAAGGGCCAAAGTGTGCTGCTGTAGCAAACAACCCCCAAATCTCAAAGGCTTAACACAATGAAAGTCTGTTTCTTGCTCCTACGTGTCTATTGCAGAGGACGACTCTTCTCTCCATGACGTGGACCCAGGCTGCTTCAGTCTTGCTGCAGTTCCTTCTCCACACGAGGCCTTCTTTATGGAAGGTGGATGAGTGTGCTGCTGGGTCTCACACTTGTGTCACTGCTGCTTTCTAGCCACAAGACTTCACAAACGGCAAGGAGAGGAAGAAGGTGAAAGTTTCATCCTTGTATGTACTATGAAGGAGAGGAGAATGAGACAAGTGAGTAATGCAGGTCTTCGACTAAAGCTGTGTTTCCACTAGTTACATTGGATTTTGCCGCCAACCAGTGAATTGGAAAGTGGCTCAAATAGAGCCACCTGTTCCTGCTGGGTTCCTGTGGATTTCTGTCAATTGGCTTAGCAATGACAATGAATGATTCCACATGGCAAGAGGGATTGTACAGCTTTTCTCACTCAGTGTCTCTTGACCTTTGCTGGGGTAGGGAGTGGAGAGTGAATGGCTCTCTCCCAGATCCGGGTGGCCCTTGGTCACCTTTTTCCTGAGAAACATCATTTTCTACTTGGGCTATGTGCTAGGGAGCTTCTCAGATGGTCCCCAATGACCCTTGCCTCCTTGGATTCACACTCATGTGTAATCCCCTCCCTTTGGGTATGTGAGGGATTCAGCGATTTGGTTCTGGGGAATAGAATTCATCAAAAGTGATTGAATACCATTTACAAAAGAGGTTACAAAAAAGCTCACTTTCATCTTGAGTGTGCTCATGCCCTGTCACTGAGGGAAGGCAGTTGCCGTGTTGTGAACTACACCGTGGAGAGGTGGCTAAGCCAAGGACCTGAGGGAGGCTTCCCGACAACAGCCTGCATGAAACTGAAGCCCTCAGCCCAGGAGGAACTGAATCCTGTGAACAACCACATGAATGAGTTCAGAAGTGGATCTTTCTCTATCAAACCTCCAGATAAGACCCCAACTCAGGCTGACACCCTAACTGTAGTCTCATGAGAGACTTGGAGGCAAAGGCACATAGATAGCAAAGTGGCAACCAAATTCCTAACCCATAAAATAAATGTTCATTGTTTTAAGCCACTAAGTTTTGGAGTAATTTGTTACATAGCAGTAAATAACTAAAAAAATAAATAAATAAAAAAAAGGCCCATCTATGTTGATAGTCACACAGGGTGTTTCACAAATGCAACACCTTCATTTCCATCTCTCCAACTCTTTAACGGTCAAAGTAACCCCTCGGGCCTGTGAGCTAAACCCCCATGCTGGTGCCTCTGCACCACATAGATGAGGAAACACTTCTTTCAGATCAAAAAGCTAAAAAAAATAAATTAAAATGCAAATATTTTTTAAATAGACGTATGTTTCAACAAACGGCATTGGGAAAACTGAATATTCACATGTAAAAGAATAAAGTTGGGGCCGGGCGCAATAGCTCACATCTGTAATCCTAGCACTCTGGAGGCCAAGGTGGGTGGATCGTTTGAGCTCAGGAGTTCAAGCCCAGCCTGAGCAAGAGCAAGACCCTGTCTCTACTAAAAATAGAAAGAAATTAGCTGGACAACTAAAAAATATATAGAAAAAATTAGCCGGGCATCGTGGTGCATGCCTGTAGTCCCAGCTACTCGGGAGACTGAGGCAGAAGGATTGCTTGAGCCCAGGAGTTTGAGGTTGCTGTGAACTAGGCTGACACCACAGCACGCTAGCCAGGATGACAGAGTAAGACTCTGTCTCCAAAAAAAAGAATAAAGTTGGACCTTGACCTTAAACCATACACAAAAATTAACTCAACAGGAATTAAAGGCCTAAACATAGTGTTAAAACAATACAACTGTTAGATAAAAACATAGGGGAAAACTTCATGACATTGGATTCAGCAATGCTTTCTTGGAGATGACACCAAAAGCACAGGCAACAACTACAAAAACATAGATAAATTGAACTACATCAAGATTAAAACTTCATGCTTCAAAGGACACAATCAACAGAGTGAAAAGGCAACTCATAGAATAGGAGAAAATATTTGCAAATCACATGTCTGATAAGGGATTAATATCCAGAATATATAAAGAACTCCTACAACAAAAATAACAACCAATCCAATTAAAAAATAGGAAAACGATTTGAGTAGACATTTCTCCAAAGAAGGTATATAAATGGCCAATAAGCACATGAAAAAATATCCAACATTATGGTTAGGGAAATGTAAATCAAAAACCACAAGGAGATGCTAACTTACACCTATTAGGATGGTTACTGTAAAAAAAGAAAAAAAACGGAAACAGGAAATAAGAGGTGTTGGTGCAGAAGTGTACTGTTAGTAGAAATGTAAAATGGTGCAGCTACAATGGAAAACAACATGGCAGTTTCTCAAAAAATTTCAAATAGCATTACCAATTCCACTTGCAAATATATACCCAAAAGAATTGCAAGTGGGGTCTTGAAGAGACATTTGTGCACTCATGTTCATAGTAGCATTATTCACAGTAGCCAAAAGGTAGAGGCAACACAAGTGTCCACCGACGGATGAATGGGGAAAGAAAATGGGATATATATATATATATATATATATATATACACATATCTATACACACACACAATGGAATATTATTCAGCCACAAAAAGGAAAGAAATTCTGACACATTCGCTAAATGGGTGAACCCTGAGAATGTTATGCTAGCCAGTCACAAACAAATACTATACAATTCCACTTACATGATGTACTGAGAGGAGTCTGATTCATAAAGACAAAAATTAGAATGGTGATTTCCAGGGGATGGGAAGAGGAGGGGAATAGGGAGTTGTTGCCTAATGCATATAAGAGTTTCAGTTTTGCAAGATAAAAAGAGTTCTGGGGATTGATTGCACCATGTGAATATACCTAACACTACTGAATTACATTCTTAAAAAATGGCTAAAATGGTAAATTTTACAATTAAAATTTTTTTAATTTGATGTTTAGAAGACAAATGAGGATGGAGATAACGCAAGGGCAGGGGAGATTTGCCTGACTCCTCTCACCAGCCTCAAAGCTTCTGCTCTTGCCAGAATATCAGCACTTCCCTGGGGCCAGCGCAGTTACAGTGCTGCATTTTTTTTGTTGTTTAATTTTATGGATACGTCAGTGGGAAAATGGAGCAGAATGACTCAGTAGCTGTTAGCTAGCTATAATTTTAAGAACCACCTCCCTTTAAAGAATATACATATAACATTTCCCAAAATACTCACATCCAATATCACATGGGCCCACATAAGGATACTATGGAAAGAATAGGAAATAATGCACATTTGTTTGAAAGCTAACAATATGCCAGGGCGTTTTTTATGCTATTCCTTTTCATCTTAGATCTTCTGATTCTAGACCTGGAGATCTATATCCTCTTCATCTTAATTCCTTCCCCCCTCCCCATTTTAAAGTCCAAACATCCTGAGTTAGAACAAGCATCTAGGGACAGGACTATTATTTAAGGCAGTGTCCTAAGAATTCACGAGTAGGTTAAATCTCTTCCTTCTCAGGAGCTCTGTGTGTGTGTGTGTGTGTGTGTCTGTGTGTGTGTCTGTGTGTGTTAATTGCCTCCTGTTCACCTTATTGGTGAATAAGGAACCCTCCCAGTAGGGAGGGGAGCTTGTGGTTGGGTCATTCAAGGCCCTCCCAATTTTACCAGATGTCAATGCAGCACATAATATTGAACCTTAATTTTAGGCCCTACCTCCCTCTGTGTGTGTATATGTGTGTGTGTGTGTGTGTGTGTGTGTGTGGTGTCACACATATGCTGGGGTGAGGTGGGCGGGAGTATGTGGAGATGTGCAGCCACTGAGTGTCTGGGGAAATGAAGGACACTAGAGGGTTGGGGCGTGCACGTCCCCCTTCCCTGTCCATGAGCTCATCGGAGCTCCTCCGAGTGTGGGTCCCAGACCAGTGCTGGTCCCCAGAAGACTTATCACCCAGCCACAATGAGACAAGTACAGAAATCCAGACTAAGCCTTCCGATACTTTGACAGCAGTTCCACACAGACTTCATAGTACATGATTCTAGGCACACGTTTGAAGCAAGCACACCACGCTGGATGTGGTTTCACACCAAGGAGTGCTCAGGCACATTACCAACCAAATTGGAAACGTGAATGTTGGTCAAGGGCAGGCTTATTTCATTAATGGTTAATTCTGCTCCTGTGCCCCTATCCCCACTCCAATTAAGTCTAAAATACACATTTCAAGATTTGATGCCAAACCATACAGGCCAGAGACGAGCCCTGCCACCCAGCAGTAAATACGAAGGGAAAGATTTAATGTAAACGGCAGCGTGTGGCAGAGCTGATGATTTCTCATAAACTACATGGACTAATTTAGAAAGGAAAAAAAAAAGGCAGAGAAGCCTTCAAGGAAGTAATAACCCAGAGGTAAAAAATATTGATTAGGGAAAAATATTATCTTAATCAAAATATGTCTTTTAGCTGGAAGTTGTTTGGGCTTCGGAAAAAGAAAACAAAATATGTTTCTAAGATGCACATTTTTCCTTGTGGTTTTTGTTGAATAATGAACAAGGTCATCACTCTTCCCAAAGTCTTTGTTGTGTAAATCAAAATAAAGACTTTAATAATTCTACAGGAAACCTTATTTCTTAGTCTGATAAACAGTAAGCAATATTAATTATTTTTAAAATATCTCAATATACACCTGTGAATTTTGGTATTTTTTGATGATATAGCCTGATAAATTTTACAGAGCTTGCCACATACAATATGTTCTTCTAATGAGAGCTTGTTACTTCTGATTTTTTTCCATCTTTCTTTGAGCCAAATAATTCAAAATAACTTGTTTCTGCCAGCATTTGTCTGGTGCTCAAGCAACTTCTTTTTAATCTCCTTTCAAGTTTAGGCTTGACCTTTTAAATATTACAGTTGAACAATATTTGAATATGCCACATGTTCTTTTACTTTTAGGAGACTTGATCAATTCAAACTGAATCTAAATCTAAGTAGGTAAGAGCTACTTAAAATCCTAAAACGCCTCCCCAGTTTTTCCTTAATTTTATAACGTATGGCTGTTCTTAAAATTTTATGTACCAAACTGTCATTATTATTTTCAGTTGCCATTTGTACACCAAGAAGGTTATTCATAGGAGCAACTGTTGGCAGGAATACATGACCCCATTCTGCATTCTATCCATGGAGAAGTTGAAACTGAGCTAAGAGATGTGCTAAGGGTAATGGAGAAAAGCAAAATTAGAACATATTTTCTGACTATTCACTCTGGGTCCATGTACACAAAGTGAGAAGTTGATAAATTTTCCAATAAATTTAGTCATTATAGCCCAGAAAATTTAGGTGTAATTGATGATCAATGACCCAAATCATTCAGGGACCCAAGTCCCTTGGAACCTCAAACCTCCATTTCATGTATAAATACTGGCTCTCCCTAAGGCCTCCTTCAGCGACCTATACATTTTCCTCACTTTGCTTCTGAACACATTTGCAAAACCTGTGTAAGAACTATAGTCTTGACTTTTGCATTGAAAGTAAAAGAAACTGGAAGATGATTTTGAATCCAGTCTTTTTTTTCCCCTCATCAAAATATGCAGTGAGCACCCCCTGTTGGCTGCCTAGCAGCAGGCGACTCACAAACATTCAGCCTTGTCAGTGCACAAAGAAGTAAGCCAAGAGAACCAGTGGTAATTTGGACTCCTGTGTCCAAAGGGGGAGGGGGAGGGGAAATCAATATTTGCTTAATGGAAAAGGACAACACTGATAGGGAAGGAAGTTTTATTCTCAAGCTTTTAATAGGGTGTTACAAGCACTGGGGAGGGAAAAATTCTCTTTCTTTTCTTTTTCTTTCTTCCTTTAAGGCTTAAAGCTGAATTTATTTTCAGTGTTAGATGAGTAAGAGTTTCTGAAAACAACAGTGAGCAGAAGAACCCAACAAATACATTTGCCTTCGCTGAGGCCACACTTGGTTATTTAGGTTGTGCCTTTCCTCTATTCTACCCAAGTCAAGCACTAAGAGATCTGTAAATTCTGGACTTTCCACCATATTTTCAAGGAGTGTGACCTGGGCATTGACAGGAGGAAAGATGATTAAGAGACTAATACATAAGCAGACACCTATACTTTCATTTTGCTATCCTAAGGATTGAGTCAATAAAAATAGATTTCCTTTACATTTACCCTAAGTGTCTTATGTTTCTAACACTTCTAGCCTACCTGCCAAAATCTGGCTTTACTCATCTACAGGGAAGCATAGATTTTATTTTAAAATCCTGTTTAAAAAGTACAACAGTGGGTTTTTAAAAAATAATAGATGTTTCATCAATCCGGCCAGTAGAAAAATATGATGGATTTTTCCCTAAGAAATTTCTTCCCTTAGGAAATTTAAATATTTATACTTTTATTCTCAATTATATCTCCCTAATTGTAAATTTTAAATACATGATTAATGGGTGGCATGGTAAGAACACTAGACTAAGAATCGAAGGATCTGGATTCTAATGCTGGCTCTGCACGTTCTATCCCTGTAACTGTGCAGGCTATTTAACCTCCCCGAGTTTCAATTTCTGCATCTGAGGAATGGAAGTCATAAATTTGATCTTTAATCCTGTGTACATGGAATGCTAATCATCTACCTACCAATGCACTGCCAAGTGCTTAACTCTGAATGCTGTGTTAGAGAGAGGCTAATAACAACAATAAGTTAGGATCGAGCTTCTGCTATGTCCTAATTGCTGTTAATGTCAGTGACTTGACTCACGGGAACATGGAGGAGCTTGGCTCTGGTGTCAAACAGACTAGGTTTCAGTCTCAACTCTGCCATTTTCCATCTGTGTAACCTTGAAGAAGCTATTAATAGTTATCTTTCTGAAGCTCAGTTTCCTTATATGGAAGCACTGAGTTGTTTCTTGCAAGTCACATGAATGAAAAATGGCAGAGACAGGACTGGACCATAGTCATGCACTTGAAGACCACACATCTACAAGGGAAATGAACACAAATAAAAAATGGTACTGCTTCCCAACTTTGTTCCTTTATTATTCATTGTACTCCCTGGGGGACCGTGACTGTCACGGTAAACAGTTTAGACTTTATTTTGTAGATAAAGGGGAGTCAGTAGAATATTTTAAGTAGGGACAGGACATGATCTTGACTAACTCACCAGGATGTTAAAAGAATTTAAGAAGCAACTAGATATGAATGTAATACACTTGTATAAATTATTATGCCCACATTTATCATGTGTGATCATACAAGGAAAAGACTCACACAATGTATCCCAACTCTGATGTTGGACAATTGTGTGCCAATATGATGTCCTATGGGGACAAAGTAAGACTGTTCCCCTGCAGGAAATCAGAAATTGGAAACTGAGTCTTAATCAGTGGCTACAGGTCAACTTTTCCTGTTTTCCATCATCTCTTCCTTTGGCCTGGATGCTAAGAAAAGCTTGAGAGCTGTCTACATTGATGTGGAAAAATGGCCTCTGCCAAGGGAGGCAGCCAGGGCTGGGCAGCCGATCCTTTCTATCTAAAAATTCTTTCTCCAATAGCCTTGGAATATATCAATGTGATAAAGTTGCTGCCAGATATGTGAAGAGAATGATAAGGTTAATTTTGTTGTCTTAAAGGAGAGGCACCAATCCATTGTTGCTATAAAGCAAATATAAATCAATGGTGGCACTAAAATAAGTTCAATATCTAGTCCTTGACAATCAACAGGAACACTCTCCACTTAATATGCCATCTCACTAGCTAATTTATTGCCAAAATGTGACAGAGTTATGTCAAACTTTGGTTATAATTCCTGGTGCGTGTAGTTCCCGATATCTGAATTTTATCCTTTAGCATTCATTTTGGGCTGGGGGCGAGGAAGGAGAAAGCATGCTTACTATAAAAGGCCGGCATGCAGTGATTACAGCTTTTCTAAATCTGGGTCACAGGTTTATAAAAGGCCTATGATCCATCAAAAGACCTCTCTGAGTCTACAGAATGAAAAGAATGTAGAAAAACTATTGTTCAGGGAAATGCTCTGCCTGTTAATAAGATGCAGTCATTTCAATTATTAACTTATTCTGTGATGCAAGCACCCAACTAGAATTCTCTACTTAAAAGTGTATGTCCTTGGAATGTTACATAATCTTTTCAAAATAGTATGTCTTCCGTTTCTGAAAAATTCATTTCTCTCCTGGATTAGGAAGCTGAGTCACTTCCCTAATAAGAGCAGGCCCCTCCCCCAGAAGAGCTGTTTGGGCTCCATTTTAACTACCCTGGCAGGTGGTGGCCTGGTTTTTAATTCCTTGAAACCTGCAAATACACTCTCCACCCTGGAAGAGGCTCTTAGTTCAAAATGTAATTCTTTAGAAAGACTCACTGAGAAGAAGTAGGGGGAAAAAAAAACAGCCCACCACAAAGCCATGTACTTAAGCAGTCTGTTTCAAGCACCACTTAATGGCGTTGAGCTGAACCGAAGAGATCAGGATTTGATGTCTGACGTGGCCACTCTGCAGCTCCATAATCAAGGGCTGCCCAAGGGTGAGCGTCGGGGCCTCGGGGCTCTGGGTTAGCGTCAATTATTGAAGGAGCTTTGGAGGAAGAGAGGAAATAGGAAGGGCAGGCTATTTCTATGAAGACGAGAGAATTGATACCAGCACTGGAGTGGAAATTGTAATGAAGGAAGCAGCCATCTGTTTGGTTGGCAAGGCCGTGATTGGAGCAGTCAGACCCCGTGCAAAGCACTTGCAGCAGATGGGACTCACGCCACACACTTTTGTTAGAATCTGGCAATGGGGTGATCTATCAGAGGCTCTTCAGTGCATTGTTTATTCTAGGGTTTTAAAGCTGTAATTAATGCCAAACTTTACCCCTCAGAAAATATTATAGGAAAACTCCTTCATTGAACTATACAGGTAGAATATTTCTGGCTAAATCAAAATGAAAATTGTGATAATGCAGGGTAGTTATTGACCAAAAAAGAAAGAGTATCAAATGATAGAATAGAAGAGGCCTTGGGAGGCCGCCTAGGCTGACCCTGTTCCATGAGCCCTTTGAACCTGACAGCACTTACCATATATAATGGAATTAGCTACATACATTTCCGCACCTCCAGCCACATGGTGAAAGCCACAGGAGGGTAGGGTTAAAGCTGACATCTTTATCTTATCTGTGCTTAGCATTGGGCTTAATTGACATTGGTTAACATTTGTTGAGAAGCTATGAAACAAACGTGTAAATTAGTTTAATACTACTAACTGACTGAATCCCTGTTTGGCACAATCATAATAATCAAGGGTGAAGGTGGTGGTAGTGGTAATAGTGTGTGTTGAGGGTGGAAGGGGGGCTTTGGGGTCAGGTTGGGTTTTTTTTATTCCTGCCTAGCTCTGGAGAGATTTCTGGCTGGAAATAATTTGCATCATTCAAGTCCATATGCAGTGGGCTTTGATGTCTCCATGTTGAGGGCCTAACAATCTATTTCAGGGGGCTTTGGGGTATCCTGGTGGGTGTTGTTTCCCCAGGGTTAATGGGAACTGTTAGGCTAGGACAGGATGCAGCAGACTTCCCATCAGACACTCAGCAAGAGATGCAGTAACTGCTGTTGAAAGGGGTTTCTCACTGAGCCTTAGTGCAAGAACGATTAACACAATTCCTCAGCACAGGGGATGTGTGGTGCTCACCTGAGTGGAGACAGGAAGTGCCCCAGGAGTTGATGTTGGACCCTGCTCATGGGACCAGATGCTGGAGCAGAACTGCATAGCTTTGCCTAGGGCTTCTCCCAACTTTCTCCCACATCGTGTCTCCACTGTGCTTCATACCCCTCGACCTAGGGACTCTCTTCTGGTCGTCAAGTTAGAAAGCTTTTTGTTTCTTATTCTTCACACCTCCTTCACGTTCTCCGGAAGCCTGGGCAATTGAAAATGAAAAGCCGAGACTTTGCATTTTTGCCCTGCCATTCCTTTCCCGGGGAAATGAACAAAGAATGCCAAGCTGACTGAATGGGGGAGAAGACAAGGTTTAGAAGAACAGGTGCAAAAGAAGGAAAGGACATGTAAATTAATACTTAAAATACTTTTAAAATATACTATCCTGCTATATAAGTCACTGAACAGCCTATATGTCCATGGATGAGAGAAGGGAGACAGAAGATAATTTTCATTAGTATTTCTAATGTGGACACACACATGATCTTGCCACTCACATCACCAATATCAAGCCCTCTTGTGTCCATCTATGTTACCATATTAACAGGATTCTTCCACATGGTAAGTGAGAAAACTCAATTTGAAATTGTTTAAAGAAAAAGAAAAGTAGATTCTCTCATTGTACCTGGTAAATACAAGATACATTCAGAATTCTTCACAGCCTGATCCGGTTGCCCAAGTGTTGCTTCCAGGGCTCTCTCTGTCCCTGCCATCCCTCAGCAGAGCTTGGCTTCTTTACATAGTCAATTTTCCCCACACAAGTAAGAGGAAGATGGCTATGAACAGTCCAGGCTCACATCCTCCCATCTTGGTGAGCCCAGAAGAAAGAGGTTATCCTCCACACTCACTCCAGAAGAGAAGGTTTGATGAGTACACCTTGGGTTAAAAGTTTTTACCTAGAAGAATTACTGTGTCCAAGAAGAGATGTATTACAATGAGCTCAGCTTGCCCACATGCTCACCTTGAAGACTGAAAATGGTAAGGGAGACACTGTGAATGAGCCCCGGGAGAAACACCCAGAGATCAAAGGTAAAAAGTTTGGAAAAATGTTCTAGAAAGTGAAAAACTAGAGTTACCCCACTCCATTTCAGTTGCCTTGCTATTTACTTACTGTCAAAAATTATGAGCCAGTATTTTTCAAATTGTAAATCATGCTCCAATTGACAGATCATGAAATCAACTTAATGAGGAGTGACTAGAATATTGTAGGATAGTACAGAATAGAACAAAATAAAAGAATTTGTTGATGTCAATGTGCACCACTTATACTAAAAGTAAGTATTATTTCTTGGAAATTTTGTTTCGATTATTTTTGTGTGTGTGTGTATATATATACACTCTCAGTACATATATCAATAACTAGATTATGACATAGAATGAGTTTCTTACTGTGAGAGACAGTAGGTAAAAATACAAAACAAAACAAAAACCTTTAAGATACACTGAGTTGATCCCCAACTAGGAGTAAGACTTTCAAGCACACTGTTAATTCTTTGGAAGACAAAATTGTTAATAATTCTACTCATCACTTAGAATGATTATTTTCATTGAGAAATTACATTTGCTCTCCATGTTTAATTATTTTACGTCAGTATGTTTCTAAAGGCTTTGGCCATGAAAACAGTGAAACAAAAAATTCCTATGGACCTAACAATAAGTGCTTATAGTTTGAATGTTCTAGACTTGGCACTGTAACCTCAGAAAATAGAACCTCAGAGGCAGTTCACAGAGCTGATTATAGAACAATGTAAGTAGCATATTTTGTCAAATGACAGTAAGAAGTTGGGCTCAGTAGTACATGCCTGTAGTCCCAGTTACTCAGAAGGCTGAGGTGGGAGATCACTGGAGCCCAGGAGTTCGAGGCTGCAGTGTATTATGATCATGCCTGTGAATAGCCACTGCATTTCAACCTGGGCAGCACAGCGAGACCCCCATCTCTAAAAAAAATGTCTCTAAGAGCTGGATTAAAAGTAGCATCAGAGTTGAATGTCTTACTGAAAGTAGGCAAACAATTTGCAAAGATTCAAGAAAACTAGTTCCAAGAGTCAGAGTTGTTCTGAGGGCTAAGTTATTTTTTAAGTTATAACTTACTATTGGAAGATACATAGTAAATAAGTTGTTTTCATTGTCAAATGATAGCCTAGAAAGGGGGAAAAGTTATTATAGGCAATATTAGACACTGAAATGAACTTGCTCAATTCAGAGTTGAAGTAAGTAGCCATACGTTTATAGCTACTTAAAAGAACTTTAGTTTCCCAGGGTCCTGAACTCCGTTCCTAAGATAGAAGGACTATCCTGTTTGCTAAAAATGTTATAGCTTCATTGTAATCAGGTATAGATAAACTGATAACTTGAGCTGCCTAAAATCCTAGGAAATAAATACAAACCAGAAATAGAAAGTATACTTCCTTTGGAAGAGATTAATAGCATTTTTAATTGATACATAAAAATTATACATATTTATAGGGTACATGTGATATTTTGACACATGTATACAATGTGTAATGATCAAATCTGGGTATTTAGGATATCCATCACCTCAAACATTTATCATTTATTTGTGTTGGGAACATTTCAACTCTTATAGCTATTTTGAAATATACAATAAATTCTTATTAGCTATAGTCACCCTATTGTGCTATCAAACACTAGAATTTTTTCCTTCTATCTAACCGTATGCTTGTACCCATTAACCAACCTCTCTTCATCCCCTCTACTGCCCTTCCCAGCCTCTGGTGACTATCATTTCTACTCTCTACCTTCATAAGGTCACCTTTTTTAGCTGCCACATATAAGTGAGAACATGTAACATTTGTTGTTCTGTGTTTGGCTTATTTCACTTAACGTAATGACCTCTAATTCCATCTATGTTGCTGCAAATGACAGAAGTTTGTTCTTTTTGATGGCTGAATGATATTCCAGCCAATAATATGCCTTTTCAACAATTTTGTAATTTCAAAACAAATTTTGTAGTAATAATATTAATATTCAAGTAAAGGGCCAAAGAATTAACTCATGGAACCTCCAGGACAAACTGCCACTCCATACAATCCTTTGCATAGGCTGAATAAAAATCTTCCCAGAAATCTTCCTGTAATAAACAATGAGAAAAAGCATTTAAACACACTTTACTATGATAATATTAACTACATGTCACCATGTTTAGTGTACATCAGTGCTAATAACTCATACTTGGAATGAAGGATAGCTTCCTGGCATCTAAGTAGCAGTGGTGTTAAGCAAGGTGCCAGAAGTTTTTGCTTTGCAAAAATTTATTTCTTGTTTAAAATTGGGAGAGGGATCTCTGGTTGAAATACATAGTATCCACAAGGTAATACAAATCTTGCATGACCAGTGGACTTGGGAGTCACTCTGGCCTCATTTCTAAGAGTTTCAGTGAAGCTAGCCCAATTCACAAAATGTAGTACGTGCAAACACAGAAAAGAGCCATTATTATAGGATGAAATGACTCTTTGGGTTTGTAGATGGACTGAAGATATTGATCTTCCAGCCATTTGCAGCAATGTGGCATTTGAAGCACAGCTTACAACTGTTACCAGTAAATCTTTTCCCAGGTATGAAATTACACTGAAATTACACCAGGTCAACAAAGACTATCACTATTAAAGCCTGAATATTTTCTTCAATCCTGCAGTTTAGCATAAGAGTCTTAGATAATAGTTGTAAATTGTGGACCAGTGTGCAAATGTAGCAACACTTTAGATCACTAGAAAGAGAAAAATATGTAATTTATTTCAGTTTGTTAGTAGAAGAGGAAAGATTTCCAACCATTATAAGATGGGAACTCAAAGAAGGTAGAAATTTAGTGCTCTGAGAATAGACTGCATGTTGTTTAGGAAGGGTCATATTGCAAGAAGTTACATTCAAGTCTTGGTTGTTCAGTGATTTATTCTTTTCTATTGAGAATCAAGAGCCTTCTCTCCCAGCCATATGTCACTTAAGCAAGAGGAGATGTATTACTTTTAACTCAAAGAATACCTATTACAGTAGGAATACTCCCATGTTATTGCAGGTGGGTTTTTGGCTGGCTGCCCGGTTGGTCTCAGTATTTCCCTGAATACTATCTCCTTTGTAGTCATAGTTCAGATCAACCAGGAATAGCAACCCAAGGCTAGTACTCTACTGACCTAGTCCCTGAACCACATAATTGAGCCAATATCTTTAAAGGGGCTCAGTATTACAATTTTTCCTGAACTTGAAGCTATCTTTCAAAATGGCTCCTGGCCCTGAATGTGGCTGATCTGTGATTGCGTATCTGAAATCTAGCAAAGAAGGCATTGTAAAATTAGTTACTGGCTAGAATTCAGTTAGTATTGGAAGAGTGACAAAGTCCTGGCCTTTGTCAGCGCCACATGCAAGTGAGGGAATGTATCAAGGAAAGGTGGGAATGGAGATTATATGCATCATCCAAAGAGCAGTGAATTCAGCCCCGTTTGTATCTATTCTGAGATACCTTTCCTTAATCCCTTAGGGCTGGGAACCAAGACCGTTTCCCTGGTTACCAAAGCCCATTTACTAGAGCAAAGGGCAGGGAAAATATGACATAAAAACTGCTTCAAGGAGAAAACCACCGTGTGTGTGTGTATGTGTGTGAGTGTGCACGCGTGCTTGTGTATGTGTGTGTGTGCGTGTGTGTGTGTGTACATATCAGTTAGGGCTCTTTGACTGTTAGCATCAGAAAACTAATTTGAACTTGTTTCAACAACAACAACAAAAACAAAACATTCCTGGGATATCTCGCAGAATCCAAGGCATCAGGAAATAGTTTGACACCTTTCAGTCTTAATTCCAAAAATCTCAGGGAATCAATAATTGTATCTGGTAAGTGGAAAGACTTTGTAGGTACCTCTCAGGTAGTGACCAGCGGACAGGGGTCATAGGGTGACCCAAAAAGGGTGTGGAGCAGACAATCCCATAGATGCCTACCACAACATATCATAAATACTTAAAACGGTGTTTCTGTATCACTAGGCCTTCTCAGCTGCAACAAACAGACCCGGGGGGGGGAACCAGGAGGAGCCTTGGTAGAGAGAGGCCCATCATCTGTATCAACAAATGGAGAACACGGTTTTCTTTCTCCATGGCCAATCCTATAAAAAAGACCTTTCCTATCCTCCTTTCCATACACCTGCACCAATGACAGGCATTGAAGCACAATGAAAAGGATTCAGTGGGGATGTCTCTACAATGGGGTAGGAGAAAAGGAGTAGGAGCTGGGTTGGGGGAATGGCGAGGCCAGAACACCCCAGTTTGAAGTAGGATCTGCAGGAACCAGACTGAGGGAAAAGCATGTGTGTGTGTGCTCACGTGTGCGGTGGGGGCGTGGGGAGTGGGGAGATGGCAGTGGGAGTTTCTCTAGCACTTTCCAGAAATTTACATGTCAGAGAAGAAGTTCATGATATATCAGCTAGAGATGTGAGATATTGGGTTCTGATACTGTCACATAGAATTTTTTCCCTAGTAGCTGTCAAACAAGATAGAAATACCACATGGTAGTCTAACAAGAATTCCTTAAGGACACAGGTCTGGCTTCACTTTCATGTGCGATGTTATCTTACCTGTTCATTTTGTGAACTTCCTTCTTTCTTGTGTTCTCCTTGGTATGCTCCGTTTATGAGGGGACAAGGCCTCTTTAGCAGTAAAGTCCTTTTCTCCTTAAAGCAACAATCAAAAGGCCCTAAACCTCATTTCTGGGGCAAGGGCCTGTAACTATAATGCCAATACCGCAAATGGTGGATAAGCTCCCTGGTTGTCCCATTCCAGCCTAGCTAGTCCAGTGAATGACTGCAATACAGCAGAAACACAATAAAGCACAAAAAATAAAACTCTGCAGTAATTAATCTTGGTTTCCTTTGTAAACTAATGTTCTAGGTAAGTACAAAACTATTAAGCCAACATAGTAGCGTTATTTTCTTCTTTTTTTTCTTTTTTTAGACAGAGTCTTGCTCTGTCACCCCAGCTAGAGTGCAGTGGCATCATCATACCTCCCTGTAACCTCAAACTCCTGGGCTCAAGCAATCCTCCTGCCTCAGCCTCCCCAGTAGCTGAGCCACCACACCTGGATAATTTTTCTATTGTTTTGTAGAGACAGGGTCTCACTCTTGCTCAGGGTGATCTTGAACTCCTGAGCTCAAGTGATCCTCCCACCCTGGTCTCCCAGAGTATTAGGATTTATTTTCTTTAATTACAGGTACTGCAACAGTAATTAATATTTTCTACTATTTTTCATATCATGTATAGATTCAACTGTACTGTGGATTAAATAGCCTTCTCACTAAAAAAATTTCTATTACTGATTACATAAAAAGTAAATATTAACTTTCAATCCATTAACATAGCTGTTATGTTAAATTTGTTAAATTTTGGAGCACAATTGGGAACTGCCGTTGCTTTCACTTAGTGCAGCAAACACTTCTTCCTCTTTTCTCTCCTCTTCCTCTTTTTTTTTTCAAAAATTTTTTATGTCTTTTGGCCATTATTCTGTCTTCTTTGGAGAAGTTTCTGTTAATTAAAAAGTCTATTAATGTTATTTATCTAGCAATCCTACTTCTAGGAATAAGCTCTGTGATATAGTTCCCAAAATACAAAAACATTTATGCTTGTGTTTGTTATGAGCAACATTGTTTCTAATTGTAAAATATCAGGAACAACCTTAAATGATCTAATATAGGTGATTAGTTGAATAAACGATGGGATGTTCATGCAATGGAGAACTATACAGCTGTATAAAAGAATGAGCAAGTTTTCTATGAACTGATAGAAGATTTCCACCATCTATGCTTAACTTAAAAAAGTAGAAAGAAAAAGATCAACCATAGTTAACCTTTCTAGGAGAAAATGAAGACATAAGAAAACAGGTATGTATGTGCTTAACATTACAAAAAAGAAACACAGGAAGAAATTCCAGAAACTAGTGAGCTTGGTTACTTACAGTGAATGGATGGATATGGAAATGAATAAAAGAGATATGGGGAAAGGAGTAATAGTTTTCTGAGTATATACTTTTGCGTAGGTTTGACTTTTGGAGCCATGTTAACATTGCCCATTCTAAGATGAATGGATGAATGAAGTAATGAATGAAATCAACAGGTTTTGGAAAAAAACCTAAAATGCAATACAAACAGAAACTAGTCAGTCTAAGTGTATTTCAAATGAATACCATAAACACACTAAAGGGGGGAAAAAGAACTAACACAAGTGGCCTTTGAACACAGTATTTTAACTATAGCCCTGCATGGTGGTGCACACCTATAGTCCCAGCTACTCCGGAGGCTGAGGCAGGAGGATCACTCAAGCCCAGGAACTTGAGGTTGCAGTGAGCACAGAGCTAGACTTTGTCTCAAAAGACAAAACAAAGCAAAACAAAACAACCCTAAAACTATGCATGCTGAGACTAAAAAGATAGCTAAACTGATATTGACCTCTAGTTACTAGCTTTTCTTCCTCAACCTTCCCAATGGGATGGGTTGACAATTTTAAAACTATTTTTGGTGTGTTCTAGCATTGAGCAAATAAGTCAATATATTGATAGTAATCAGATTCTGATATCTGTGTTGAACAGAAGAGTTGTAGTGAATACTATCTAATGTCCTCAGTTCCTTTTTAGGGCTGAAGGAAGTCTTCTTATTGCTAAGAATGCTGTAGGGTGACAGCTCTCAGCTCTCAGCAGTCCATGGGAATTATACTTGGCTAAACAGAGTTGCCTCGACTGTTGCAGAATGTATGATCCAACGATACAGCATAACACAAGCTTTATAGAATTACAGGTCAAATCCAGACTGTTGTCTCTTTTAATCTATAAAATTTATTGGACCACAGACATGCTCAGTTGTTTATATGCTGTCTATGGCTGGTTTTCCTCATTTGCAGTGTTGAGTAGTTGCAACAGAGACTATATGACTTGCAAAGTTGAAAATATTTACTACCTGGCTTTTTTTTTTTTTTAAAAAAAAGCTTACCTCTGCTTTAAACTACAAAATTATAAATTTAGTAGTTATAAAATATGCATCAAGGTAAAAGGACTCATAGGTCAACTCATAGTTGATAAAATCAACTAAATTTTATCATGTTGTCTATAATTAACAACCACAAGGATCCATTCTGTTGACATTTTATTGATTGATGAAGTCATAATTTTCTAACATTTCTTGTATAAAATATTGGTCTCTGGTTACATATTTTTTGAAAAGATTATGTAGTTAAGTAATTTTGAAATACGGCACACCATATTCTTCTCCTGAAAAATTCTCATATCCATTGCTCTAATAAGGGCCCTAAGCAGCCAGAACTCCCATTTTCTTTGCATATGTAAAATAAAAATGTATCTATAAATTGTCATATTTTAAAAGTAAATAATGCTGTAAAAAGCAAAACAATTACAGCCTCAAATCCTACTGTACAAATAATACAAATGGAATTACACACCTTTAAAAACCATAATAAAACTATATACATGCATGGATAGAAAATTAAGCAAGAAGAACAGTAATAAGATTTAAAACACCCTAAAAATCTCCTTCCTCCATTTTCCCTCATTCCACTTTTCAAAGGTAATCATTGCTAAAAATCTTTTTCTGAATTATTCCAGTATTTTTTAAAAAGAAAAACAAAAAGAAAACAGAGATATATCTACTTACATATTTTTTAATAGTTGCTGTCTTACAGAAAATAGATCATATGATTCACATCATTTTTCACCTTGACTTTTACATTTAAACATGTACTTTGAAGAGCTTATAATATCAATGTTCACATTTATATTCTATAATGGCCATCTTTTTGGTAGAGTCCCAAAACTTAACCAGTCCTCTGTACATGGAACAGTTGCTTTTAGTATTTGCTGTTTTGTTGTGGCTGTTCATTTATTTATTTTTCCAACTACAAAAATTCTGAAATAAAATCCTTGTACACGTATTTTGATATAATTATGTTTATCTGTAAAGTAAAACTCTGATGGTGGGATTTCCAGGTAAAATTTCAAAAGTATAATTAAATTGTCTTCTATAAAGTTTGCACTATTATATGCTTAACAATGAATGGGGTGTTCTTTCCCCACATCCTTCTAGCAATAAATATCCTTTTGTTTGAGAAATACCTTTAAATGTTACATATTTAAGGGTATATATTGAAGAAACGTAGTGCTGTGTTATAATTGTTCCTCCTTTTATATTTGGTATTATACTCCTCAGAAATAAGCACCTGAATAGTCAGTCCTTCCTTGGATATTGACAAGGTCAAAATGTATATAAATGTATCACTGAGCTCAAGAAACTTGTAACTTGAGCAACACCCAAGAAGGAAATATTTCTGCTGATTATTGGGCAGAGTTAGTTATGTTATTATTAAGCTCATCAGTAATAACTCCTAAGATTGCCTGCCTAAAATTAGATGGCTCAAATACCAGAGAAAGTACATCGGTATCCTGTAGATGTTATTTTTATAATTGCTTACGTTTGTTTGTTAGAGTCAAATGGCCAGGGATTGGAAACTTACCCAAATGAAGCTAAATGAACTCCATGTGTTTTCCTGTTTGTCCCTATTGTTAGGTAATAATCCTATTGAGTATTTTAGATTTCTCTCAGGAATATCATGTTTACATTAACCACAGGTTAACAAAGAGAGGTTAAAGCAGTGGAAGGAATCAGGTGTAGGGTTAGAAACACAGCTATTTTCACAAAGATCTTCTCTCTGGTAGACCTCCTCTATGATAGACCTCTCACCTTAAGTCTGAGAGACAATTAGTCTCTTGCAGAATTAAGGCTCTTTGTGAATTAATAAATAAACATTAATTTATATGTTTTTTGAATGTAGTGACACAATAGAAATTTAAATCTAAAAAAAGATTATAAAATTTTGCTGTAGCCATTAAAAAGTCTGCTTTTTGTCTGTTGGCAAGGTGAGGTATTCTCTTAACTAAAGGTGGTGAGAACCAGGTATGTTCTTAATGTTTCCTCCCTTCTGTGATTTATTCGCCCTGCGTAACTGAAACTTTGTATGCTTTGCCCAACATCTCCTCATTTCCTACCTCCCACCTCCAGACCCTGGCAACCACCATTCTACTCTCTCTCTCTGAGTTTGACTTTTTTAGATTTCACATATATGAGATTACACAGTATTTTTCTTTCTATGTCTGGCTTATTTCACTTATTATATTGTCCCCCAGGTTAATTCATGTTTTCACAAATGACAGAGTTTCCTTCTTTTTTGAGGCTGAGTAAATTTCCTCGTATCTGTGTATATATACAAATACACAGTTCTTGAGAATTTGTATGGTGAAAATATGTTGGATTTTATCAAATGTTTTCTCTGTATCTATTGGCGTGATCATTATTGTGTATGTGTATATCGAACCATTCTTGCACCCCAGGGAAAAGTTCCACTTGATCCTAGTGTATGATCTTTTTAATATGCTGTTGAATTTGGTTAACTAGAATTTAGTAATTTTACATCTTTGTTCATCAGAGATACTGGCCTGCAATCTTCTTTTCTTGTAGTGTCCTTCTTTGACTTTGGTATCCGGGTAATGTGCACCTCTTAAAATAAGTTTGGAATTGTTCCCCCATCTTCAACTATTTTGGAAAAGTGTGAGAAGGATTGGCATTAGTTCTTCTTTAAATGTTTGGTAGAATTCACCAGTGAACTCACTTAATCCCAGGATTTTCTTTGTTGGGAGGTTTTTGATTACTGATTCAATATCCATATTTGTTATTGATCTGCTCAGATTTTCTATTTCTTCATGATTCAGTCTTAGTAAGTTATATGTGTCTAGGAATGTGTCATTTCTAGCAGGTTATCCAATTTATTGGCATTTAATTGTTCATAGTAGTTGCTTATGATTCTTTGTATTTTTGTGGTATCAATTGTGATTCGTTGTCTTCTTTTATTTGTAATTTTAATTATTGGAATCGTCTCCCTTTTTTCTTTACTTAGTCTAGCTAATGGTCTGTCAATTTCATTCACCTTTTCAAAACACCAACTCTTTCTTTGTATCATTGATTTTTTTCGATTGTTTTCATAGTCTCTACTCCATGTGTTTCTGCTCTGATCTTAGTTTCTTCCTTCTGCTAACTTTGGGCTTAGTTTGTTCCCTTTTTTCTAGTTTCTTGAGGTGTAAATTTAGGTTGTCTATTTGAGATTTTTTTTTCCTACTGTAAGCATTTATTGCTATAAACTTACCTCATAAAACTGCTTTTACTGTATCCTATAAATATTGGTATATTGTGTTTCCATTTTTTTGGCTCAAGATTTTAAAATTTCCTTTTCGTTTCTTCTTTGATCCATTGGTCATTCAGGAGACTCTAACACTTAATCTGAATTAAAAACCTTACTCTTCCCTCCAGATCAATCACTCATTCCCATATTCTATGTTGCGTTTATACAGAATGGTGAATATTTATTTATCTATTTGTTTGTTTGTTTCTGCTTCAGTCCCTCTGGATTTGATAAAGAACCAAAATGTAGAGTGTGGCTTGACGACAGTAAGTGAGAATATGCATAGCAGCCATGTATTCTTCCACAAATTACTTCGACAAATACATTCTGATATCACCATCCTCTTTCCCTTTCTCCACCTCTTACATTCCATTACTCTTCTTTGAAGAACATAAAGAAATGGCAGACAATGAAGGGTCAATGGAGGAAAGGAGAAAAGAAAATAGAGAAAACGTAGTGCTATGGTTTGAATGTCCCCCAGTATTTATGTGTTGAAACTCAATCATCAATGTGATAGTATTGACAGGTGGAGCCTTTAGCAGTTGATGAAGTCAGGAGGATGGAGCCTCATGAATGAGATTGGGGTCCCTATAAAAGTTCTCAAGGGACTGGGATCACTCCCTTCCACCCCTTCTGTCATGTGAAGACCCAGTGTTTGTGCCCTGCAGAGGATGCAGCAACAAGGTGCCATCTTGGAAGCAGAGAGCAGCCCTCAGCAGGCATCAAACCTGCCATCGCCTTGATCTTGGACTTCTGAGCCTCGTGAATTGTGAGAAATAAGTTTCTATTATTTATAAATTATCCAGGTTCAGATCTTTTTTTTAATAGTAGCACAAACTTCACTGTTCACATAGGCTGCATGTTTATGGAATTGTTGTTGCATTCAACCAAATCAGATCTCTAGAGGATAAGCTTATAGAGTAATAATACTACCTACATTTTCTTCCAGAGACATTCTCTCCTCATGCATCCTGAGTTCTTAGATGGCCACTTTGAATTTTGCCATTTTAATTATTCTCCTCTTCAATTTATGGAAAATTCAAGTGTCACCCACATAGGATGAACATGAAATGATTCACACATCCCCATGCTGTTTGGTTGGGAGACCCATAGAGCCCAGACTCTCAGACAACTGTGGGTATGCTATGACTAGGCTGTTACTTAACCATTTCTAGAAAAAAAATGATAAAAAATAAAGCCAATATAGTGAGCTATTTATGACTATACTTACTAAATGTAAAAAATGGCCCTTTATTCTGATATTATGACTGTCCCAAATTTTCTGTTACTATATCTTTTATTTTATGTAATGATATTTAGAAACCGTAGCTACTTTAAAAAAAAATTGTCCATGGCAAAATAAAAAGTTGGCAGCCCTAAATATGTGTGTGTGTACAAAATTTAAGTTTGTTAATGGGGTCTGCAGAATGTGAGTTATGCTTCCATTATATTTATCTGGAGAACTGTTTTGTTCCTGTCAAGGACCTGTGTATTCTAGATCTCCCCAAAGAGTGAATGTAAATTAATCAGCAAACATTCGGAGACAATGGCACAGCTGAATCTAACAGAGGCATTTCTTTTTTTTTTTTTTTTTTTTTTTTTTTTTTTGAGACAGAGTCTCACTCTGTTGCCCGGGCTGTAGAGTGCCGTGGCGTCAGCCTAGCTCACAGCAACCTCAAACTCCTGGGCTCAAGCAATCCTTCTGCCTCAGCCTC
>CAUYRT010040653.1:0-90142 GCA_963574885.1 Lepilemur ruficaudatus | reverse complement strand
GGACTGCAAACTAGTTCAACCTCTCTGGAAAGCAATATGGAGATACCTTAAAGCAATACAAGTAGATCTACCATTTGATCCAGCAATCCCATTACTGGGCATCTACCCAAAAGAACAAAAGACACTCTATAAAAAAGACACCTGTATTCAAATGTTTATAGCAGCATAATTCATAATGCAAAGATGTGGACACAACCCAAGTGTCCATCAATACACGAGTGGATTAATAAAATGTGGTATATGTATACCATGGAGTACTATTCAGCTATAAGAAACAATGGTGACATAGCACCTCTTGTATTTTCCTGGATAGAGCTGGAACCCATTCTACTAAATGAAGTATCCCAAGAATGGATAAAAAAAGCACCACATGTACTCACCAGCAAATTGGTTTCACTGATCAACACGTAACTGGACATTTAGGAGTAACATTTATCGGTCGTCGGGCAGATTGGGGGGGAGGGGGTGGGCATATACATACATAATGAGTGTGATGCGCACCATCTGGGGGATGGACACGCTTGAAGCTCTGACTCGGAGGGGTGGGGGAAGGCAACACACGTAACCTAAACATTTGTACCCCCATAATATGCTGAAATAAAAAAAAAAGAAAAGAAAATGTTTTCTGCAGGGATCCACAGGAGCTCGAAGTTACCGGAACAGAGCACGTAATATGAAGAGTAGTGGGAAAGAGGTTTGAGAGAGACTGGCAAGTTCATAGATGGCTTTTCCCTTAACATAAGAGTAAGACTGCCTGGAATCGATGTGAAATAATATGATCTGCAGTCATTGCTCGGTTATCTTATAATTATTGTAAAGTAGATTCATTTATATTTTCCCAGCCTTCACCACCACTGCCCACTTTCATGCAAAATTAAAGTGAACATATATAAGACATAGACAATTCTTCAGAATTCCTTTAAAGAGAATGATCATTATTAACATGCATGCATTAAATGTTTTTAAACTGTGGATTTACTCAGAAAATTTGAAAATATGAGTGAATATTCCTAAGAGCAGAAGTAATTTTTTATATATCTCTGGCATGGAAGAATGAATTTCAATTTGGTAAACATAATGGTAAACCTTTTATTTTTGTCACTTACAGATGAATAGTAGCAAAGTCTTGTTTTTTCAGTTACTCTTTTTATACACGAATCACAGTCAAAGCTTTTGAAAAGTATAGAGGTCCCAGAAAATTATGAGGCAGCCGCAGAGCATTAGAGCCCTCTGCTCTCAATCCCCTTCCAGGCCTAATGATTATTTTCAGTCTTTGTAAAGCGTAGGTAAATCAACAGAACCCAAATCAAGCTGCTTCACAGCAAGAGCCTGACCTCGAGTGGTCTACAATTTCTTTTCGCTCAAATAGGATGTCTCCTTTCAAATTCTTTACTCCATTTAACACATGCAATCGCAAGCTACATAATATATGCATTTTTTTTGGCTCTCCTGAGAAATGTGCCCTGCTCTTGGCATGCTGGGACAACTAAATAAATTTTTCTTCAAAAGGCCAACTTTTTCTAAGCTCACTGATTTATCTCAATCAGCATCCATCAACTTTTGAGTATCCAGTATCCGTGTCTTTTCAGTGCTGTGCTAGGGAGCTGTCTTTTATTGGGAGAGACCAACAGAAGAACAAATTCCAGTACTTTTATCACTGAATTCACAATTGAGTTGGGGAAGACAAGACTAACATGCATGCAACAACCAGGAAACAATTGGAGATAGTATATAATTAAGTGCTGAATGGAATGCTGACTGTAAGTGCACGATTCTTCACTAATTACCAATTGCTTTAAGGAATTAATACTTAACTTTGGGGATTTCAATCACAATTTCTTTATAAGCCTTAATTCTTGTAACCAGCAATTCAATTCATTTCAAAGAGTTACAAACACACCCTGGTTTAGCAAATTATCAGCATTGTTCTCAGAAATGTTTTTTCCATTAAGCAATTAATTTAAATCCTGATTGTTCTGACCTCCAGGGCCTTTTGGGAGGTGCTTGTTTCACAGACGCAATTTAATTTTTCAAATGAATTTTCAGCTGGTGCAGGATTCATAGCCCTGAGGGGAAGGAGTCTGTTTTCTACTCGGTAGCAGGGAAACAGGAGAATCTTGGGTCCATAGCAGGCCAACTCGCCTCTCTGGTGAGGATGGACGAACTCCAGCACTAGGCTTCTTTCCTTTTTCCTGTCTTCCTTGCTTCTCTTTTAGCTCTTTTTGTTTCCCTCTCTTTGTCTTCCCCACTTCAGTTTTCTTTTTCCCTCCCTTCTCCTGCCTCTGTTTTACTCTGGCCAGTAGCATGGGCAGAGAAGTCTCCTGGGCTGACGCCCCTCAGAATGGAGGAGGCTTCTGGCTCTGATCTTTGCTGCCTGCCTTTCTAGCTTGTTGGAAACAAGCCCAGCAGGGATTGTGGCCACAGAGAACAGGCTCAGTCCACTTTTGGAATCTTTAGGAAGCTTCCAACGAGCCAATTGGAAGGAGCTAGAGGATTGCAAACACAGTTTTCAGTTTACTTCCCAGACAGAGATGACAACAACTCATTTCCCTCAGCCTCCCTGAGCATCTTCACTCATTTGCTCAGCCTGGGACAGTGTGAAGGGCTCTGGCAAACAATCATAAATGGGCACAGCCACATCCAAACCTGCTTTTGCTTCCCCTTTAACCAAGAAATAATTGGCCACTGATACATTTGACTTGACACTTGTTTCCGCCTCTGTCAGAGTGAGTAGAGGGCAGAGGGCAAGTGCAAGTTACTTCACTTCTCTAAGGTTCAGTTTTTTCCTCTGCAAGGAGGCGATATCCACACAATGCGCTGTTGTGGGCATGAGCTAAAGAGTGGAATAGCGTGGAGGTCAAAAGCTGGATTCCCCAGCTTCAAGTCCCAATTCTGCCTCTTCCCAGGTTAGTAACCAGAACAAGCTATATAACTTTTCTATGGGTCAAGTTCCTCATCTATAAAACAGGGAGAACAATAGTATATTCCTTATAAAATTTATAGCTCAGAATTCAATAAATTGGATTATGTAGTACATATACGAGACACTGTAAATATTAGATTTTGTTATGTAAAGCAACTTGCACATAATTGATACTCTATAAATGTAAGCTCTCTTCTTTCTTTTCATTTGGACCTAGCGGAGGGTAAAATACATAGGAGAGTCAGTACTCTATAGCCGTGCATGAGAAAATGTTACTTTCTTTTTTTTCTTTTTGAAGACAGAGTCTCACCAGGCTAGAGTGCCGTGGCATCAGCCTAGCTCACAGCGACCTCACACTCCTGGGTTCAAGCAATCCTTCTGCCTCAGCCTCCCGAGTAGCTGGGACTACAGGCATGCACCACCATGCCTGGCTAATTTTTTCTATATATTTTTAGTTGGCCAATTAATTTCTTTCTATTTTTAGTAGAGACGAGGTCACACTCTTGCTCAGGCTGGTTTCGAACTCCTGACCTTGAGCGATCTGCTTGCCTCGGCCTCCCAGAGTGCTAGGACTACAGGCGTGAGCCACCACACCAGGCCAAAAATGTTACTTTCTTACATCCAGCCCCTTTCTCAGTTTCTATTTCGATCTGATATTTTCTTCTTTCTTCGCCTCTCACCTGTATTTTCCCAGCCTGCAATCTGCTGTACACACCTGGCCACCTCTCTGAGGCAGACAATCAAGGTGGGCAACACTACAGGCTTCTGAGATGGCCCGAGCCAGATCTCAACCCTGCTTTCCCACTCAAAAGCACCCTACTGATCATCAATGGAATTAATGTGCTCTATGATTTGATATACTTGAGCAATACGCACTGAAGGCGTCCTTAATAAGTCACTGAGAACACTAAATAGTGGTTGAGTAAGACAAAAACAAGCATCACCCTCAAAAACATTTTTGCAGCAGACTGTGCAATTAGGAAATTTTGATTTGATGAAAATAAAAATATCCAAGAATACATAAACAACTTAGGTGGTGAAATGGGGATGAGTGGATTTGGGGAGGCCCTGCTATTATTTTACTCTCTATAAGTCAATGAAAAATAAAATTTAGGGCAATGGATGAATTAAGATATTTATTTTCTTAACATATAGCCCTACCATAGTTGATAGCATCTCTCTCCTTTGACCTAGAAGGAGGCTTCAAAAGTGGTTTTTAGTCTGTAGGAGATACACAAAATATTACAAGAAAGAAATCAAAGTATACTACCATGAAAAGCCATCTAATCACAAAGGAAGACGACAAGAGAGGAAGAAATGAACAAAAGAACTACAAAACAATCAGACAACAATTAGCAAAATGACAATATTAAGTCCTTACCTATAAATAATTACTTTAAATAAAAATAGTGTTAACTGTGGGCACATTCCTGAGACTGACTGAACTGATGACAGGAAACTGAAAGTATAATTCCCAATAAGTCTGCCACCCTTCAATTACCAAAACTTGAAGGAGGCATTTTTTTCCAAAACTAGACTCATCAACAGCCAGACTCGTTAGGTGATTCTGATGGTGATAATGATGGCTCATGTATATTGAGTGCTTGCTATACCTCAGACACTGTTTAAAAGACTTTATATATATTATTCCACGTGATCAACTTACATGATCGTATTTAATCCTATCACAACCTAATGAGCAGAAACTATACTTATTTTCTTTTTGCTAATAAGGAAGTTGCCTTTAAAGAGTCAACTAACTCGCTCAAGTTCACACAACTAAAAGGATGATTTCTGTTATTACAAAGGCAAATGAGGCAAATGTGAAAGTACCTTTCAGCAAACTTTACAAGCAATCAAATTGGATCAAATTTTATCGACAGCAGAAGTTATCCATAATATAAAAATCTGTACGGTCAATTTTTATGGTGGCAATATTAGCCTGAAATATCAACTACCTCCTTATTTACAAACTCATATAATTCTGTCCTTAGGCACCAAAGACTGAAAATTCACAAGATACCTTATCTGTGCTGTACCAAATCTCTCCAGCCCAGTTTATAAACAACAACAACAAAAACTACTTTCAAAAAACACAAATCAGAGTACAATTTAATTATCCTTTTCCTTTCACAATAGAACAAGTAACAAGGTTGCTGGCCGCTTTATACAAGTACCACGGCCTTCAAATTCCTCATTGCCTTCTGTTATCAAGGAAGTTAATTATTATCAACCTCCTAGCTCTCCAAAGGAGGCATAAAGTCACTTTGCTCCAGAGCCCTTGCCAGGAAAAAAAAAAATAGCAGAAAATGGCAGTTTTATTCTAAACGAAATTCTTGATTCCTAAGAATAACACAGATACCTTTAAAAAAAAAACCCAAATAAAGTTTGTAAGAAGAGTTGCTACTTGGGGCTGAGGGACTAGGGGAGGAGGAGGGGGATGGAGGGAGAGTACATTGCTTAAGAGCCACAAAGAAAGATAGTTCAGAGTAGGTGATCAACTATTTCTATGATCAAATGCCAGAACTTGAGTGAAGTATATTGAAGCATTACTGAATGAAGAGCTAATCTAATAAGATTGACTACTCTCTTACTGTGTGTAGAAACTTAAAAGCTATCCAGGTAGTGTCTGGAGGAGAAATGCCCATAAAAGATGTGAATGCTTTTAAAATAGTGTCTCCTGGCATCCATTCCATGCCCAGAACCAGTCTGGAGCATAGCTTAAGGGTGTAGTCCACAAATCCACACACACAGATACTTAAAGAGGGAGAGAAAGCACATAGAGAAAGAGAGGAGATGATAAAAAATGAATTTCAAAGACAAACCATTTGTCAGAATGTCTTTCAGTTTATAGAACAATTTGGAGAATTCTAACTCCTGTTTGCATGGAATTTTGGAAATATGGATTTTCCCAAAGCTCAACGGATAGCGAATTGTGTTTTCATAAAGATTCAAGCAAAAATAATCATGGAGGCCTTTCTCATTCTCTGAGGGCTCTTTTGGGTTTGGACATACGAACTGGTATGAATTTAATAGATTGCAAGGGAGTTCTAATTTATGAACCCAATTTGTTCTGATGAATTAGAAAAAAACTAACCTGTGCAGCAATCATTTTTAAGGTGGTTGAGCCAAAAAGGAAATAACTTTGCAGTAAAGCTGATAATGTGCATGGAGATTTGACTATGAACTATTGATTCCATAAGCCATGCTCAGAAAACACTTTAATTCACAAATAGAAGCATGTTGTAACACATGAGAATAGCAGGCAAAATGGCATCTCATAGGTCAAAATTCCAAGGAAGCTTGATTCTTAAATGACTGTTTTCTGGCAAAAGATCCATAGTGTGTTAGACTGGGTTTACAACAAAGTCAACTGCCTGAACGACATGGAAAGTGTGCGTATCACATACCAGACTTCTTGATAAAAAGGAAATGACTCTTTCAAATGGACAACTTTGTTATCTGCCTTCCCAACTGTGATTACATTTGAGTTTTACATTATGGGTGCAATGAAGCTGGAATTTACTGCCTGGATAATAGATCAAAGCAAATCAGAAAGTAATTAGCTGATAAAGGCAAAGGGCTACTTATCAGAAAGATTGGTTTATGCAACATAAAGGAAACCCTTAATTGCTATAGTTTTTGAAATAAAGAGGAAAAACTATATGGAAGTGCAGTTTATTAGTAGGGTGGACGCCAACTACATCTATTCTTTTCTCTTTCAAATTAGTTCTTTTTCTTCCTTAGTACTAAATTCCTAATCTGAGAATCCATTTCCCTTCATTGCATATGTTTCTCCAGAGGCTGCATATTCATTTTCCGGATATTAGATACCCTATTTACCACAGCCTGTAGCCTGGAGACATTTGCTGTGCAGGGTTTTCTCCCCTCCTCTTTCAACACAGAATTTCATAGTGAAAATTACTGATAAAAGAAGTGAGTGACAGTCCCCTGTTGGGCAGCCAGCGATCGCTACACATTTAGGTTTTATATTATTATTATTTAGCATATTAAGTGCCCACTCTATCATCATTGTGGGTGACTTCTCAGGGGGTAGCAGAGCATTCAGCTTCAGGAGGACAGAGTTTAATATGAGGTTTAAAATGGTTAACAACAGACAGAAGGCCTAACGAAAACACATTTAGAAAGTCAACCAGAGGGATTTTTATTTTAATGAAAAAGAATAATGAAAAGCTCTCTGCAGGGAGAGCAAATTTGACAAGGTTATTTAAACATATAAGCTGGCTTTAATGTTTCAGAAAAAATTATTTTAAATAATGGGATTTAATCTAATTTGTAGGTTTGGGCCTTGTTCATAGGGTAGATGCAAGATAGTCTTAGAAAGCAAGACTGCTTTGCCAAGCGAGAGTTTAGAACAGATTTTAGGGTGTTTGAGTTGGATGGGGACTTAGAGATGATCTAATTTAACCTCTTTATTCATAGGACAAGACACTGAAGCTCAAAAATGTGAGAGGAGTTCCCCAAGATCATGAAGCTAGGAAGCAATAGAGCTGTACTGAGAGTAATCATATGATGAGCACTTACATAGGCCATGTCTGTTAGTAACTTTATCTTATTTATCTGTAATTCTACAAGAATATGAGCAAGTATTATTATTGCCAATTTATAGACAAAGAAAAGGAAACTCAAAGGAATTATATAATATACCCAAAGTCACACAGCCAGAAGAAAGAGAAGCAGGAGAAGCACAGATCTAACCAGTATGATTCTAAGCGGTGCCCATCACCACTCACCTTAGCAGAAGACAAAGCTCTCTGCTGCCTCCCACAAGGCCTTCAGCCTCCAAGACACTGGGTTTCAGCAAATCTAGCCAGGCTCTGTTTACCAAACCTGTGCTATCAACTGACCTGTTTCTAGTTGCTGATGCTTTAATTTTGACCTCCTGGACTTGATATTTTGAACCCACTCTAGCTTCCAGTTTAGCCCTAACCTCTTCAGATATTAGAACCTAGTCCCCTGTGCCCTAACTTGGGATGAATTACATCCCTTTTCTCTTTAATGTTTAGCTCCTGAGACCCCAGCTAAGTCTAGTGCCCCAGTTCAAAATCAACCTTGAGGGGAGGTCAGATGGAAATCAAATCGGTCCAATTCCAAACTGGGTGGCCATAGTGGTGGTAGTGGTGGTGGTGGTGTGTGCATGTGTGTTGTATGATGAACAAGGGTGTGTTGGAAAGGAGGGATTTGGGACAAATCTGGCAGCCCAGTGACTCAGGTAACAATTGTGCCACCAGATCCTAGGTTCAGGAATAAAATGGAACTGTAAAGTCTATCCCAGGGTGGGGTGGAAGCTGCTGCCTTGAGGATAACCAGCATCAGACTGAGTCTGAGCTACTTTGGCAGTGGAGATCATCCACGGTTCCAGCAGTGAGGAGCTGGACAGGCAGAAGCAGGGGACCTGGGGCAAAGCCTGACACATTGCCCCACTCCCACGTCCCCTCCATGATGTCCTCATTCTACTGCAGGTGGGATCTGTTACAAACGGTCAGCAATGCTAGGACGAGTTCCCGTGCTTTTTCTCCATATGATCACCATCTTAGTGCAGAGAATAACAGCTTTTGGATTTTCCTCCACTATATCCTGAGCCCTTACTATCACCCCTTACTATCATGATATACCCCTTACTATCACTCTTAACTCCTTTCAGTCTCAGTTTTATCTCTTAAACTGTATATAATGCAAAAGAATGAATGAGAATTTGTTTACAGCTCTGGTTCCCATTCTGAGGTCCCCTAGTAAACTTTAATATGTTAAGTCTGAGCCAAGTTAGACCAGGAGGTGCATAGGAATAAGTTCATATATGTATTTCTACTCTTTATGGCTAATTTCTGTCAGGTGGATAATGTAATATATACTACTTACTATACTTAAACTGACAATCAATAGACCTGAAAACTGCCATTGATATAGCATGGCATGTATCATAAAAATATGGGGGTTCCCAAACAAACTTTGAGAAACCATATCCTAATAAAACTAATTTTTTAATTCTTGGGTAAGTCAACTGAGAATGTAATTGAGGGCAAACCAGTCACTGTTGTACAAAGTTTACAGAGCCAAAGAAACAGCTCTCAAAAAATTTCTCCCCAATTTTAAATGGTGTACTACAGTATACTATATAAGTGACCCAGTGGATATAATTTGCTCAGGTTTTTAAAAAAGCTTTTTGAAAATTTCTTTATAACAGACCATTAAGGGACAGAAATCGCTAGAATGCACAGGGCAGAATGCTGCCAAGAGTTACTGTGAAAAGCCACAGAAGTCTTAGTAAACAGCTGTGACCAAGAGTGAAGTTAATAATTAGACACCCAGAGGTCTAGCATTGGTTCTGGCATTATCCAATGCAGTGTATCTGATGAGAAGGAGGTAGAGAAACTGGGAGATGAGTTAATAAGGGTATAGAATTTGACTGCCAAATCTGCCAGTGACTCTGCTTTGACCCAGAAAATGGGTTAAAAACAAAGACAGTTATCATGTGGACTCAGTATTTTTGGATTTCAGCAAAAACAAAAGCACTTAAAATGCAACTTGCACCAATAGTCATACCAGCAGAAATTCAGTCAAGTTTCACTGAAATCTCTTCTGAGAAGTGAACTGGTTGAAGTAAAATCTAACATCTGCATGAATAGATAAGAGACAAGAATGCAGTTATAACATCAACCAGTTGTGTAAATATAAAATTTAAAAGGGTATCTATGAATTTCTACAAAATTATGGTTAAATAAGACAATTACTCATTGATTTAAAAATCATTCTTTACATTTTGTTTCTGGTTTCAAGAAGGATTCAGTTTGAAGATGGTCTCAGGAAGAAAGAAAATATTTCCTTGATAATGAGAAGCAAAGTCATTGATATAAGATTGTACTTGATTAAAGTTACCCTTAGTGATTACTGGGTATTCTTGTTCTCCGACATTGCCCTAAGCCTTGCCAGCTTGTGGCACAAATGAGTTGCCATTAGCACTAATACACAAATTTCCATGGAAAATAGCCCTCACTTACTGCCTCAAAAACTCAAGGTTTCCTAGGATGCTGGATAAAGACCTAACCGCATCCCTTTTCTGTTCCTAACCTGGCTTCCCGGTAATATTTTCTGCCTAAGAGCCATGAAAAAAGTATACTTTACCACTAAGACTAGTCCCTGGATGCTGTATGAAAAACCTACATCCCTAATGTTCTCTCAGCACTTCTCCCAAAACCACTTAACTCTGATGTACCAAGAACTTCTATAAACCCTCAAGTTTTTATGAAACCTTGTATTCTCCAAAATTCACCACAGCATTACTTTTGATGCCAAACGGTCTTCTAGGGTTTTGCCACTCCTCCATCAAGAAGTAGATTCTCTTTTCCATCCCCTTGAAACTGGGCCGGCTTGTGACTGTTACAAACAATAGAATAAGTAAAATAAGGCAGAAGTGATACTTATTACATGTGATTTCCAAGACTAAGTCACAAAAAGGAAACAGCTTCCTCTCAGCTCTCCCCTTTAGGATCTTGGCACCTAGAACCCAGCCACCATATTGTGAGAAAGCAAAGTCACATACAGATACCATGTGTAGGTGTTTCCATCAGCAGCCCCAGCTAAGATTTTAGCATACAGCCAGCATCAATTGCTAGCTATGCAAAAAGAGGCCTTCAATGATTCCAGCCCTCAGCTTGGGGGTTTCCCAGCTAATACCTAGTCAAGCTGCAATGAGTAATTCCTCCCAAACTCTACTCAAATTGCAGAAAAAGTGAGCAAAAGAAATGTTATTGCTTTAAGCCACTTTTTTGGGGATGGTTTGTCATGGAGCATTACACAGCTGAAATAATCCTCCTTCATTAGATCCACACATATTTCAACACAGAACTGAGGAGGCTACTAACAACAACCCTAATTCTATGTGGGACTTTGAATATAGCTTCCAAGCATGTGCCTACTCAAATACTACAGAATCGTTCATGATAACAAGCTCCTCACCTCTTCAGAAAAGCAGCTGAAGAGTCTTGGCCAGGCACCATGCTGTCATCTCTAGCTCACTATTTCTCCCCAAGGAACCTTAACCTTAAATTTCCTCCTGGAAGATTCCTCTCTTTCATGCATTTTCAACTCATATAAATAGGTGCTTGGGAGGTTGGGGACGTAGACGGGGAACTGGTCCATAATTTCAGATGGAACAACTAGATTCACTCAAAATCCCACTTCAGGCTAATCCTACTCCCATTATTTTTTATAAACCACCCTGAAAGAGAAATCTTCTAAGAGGCTGATTTCATTTTCTTTCATGGAAATGCCATTTGATAAGGGATAAATGATTTGATAAGGGCCAGGGAATACAAATAAGAAAAAAAAGAGATGTTGGAGGAAGGAATTTTTGGTCAGAAATGTACTTTATTACATTATAGCATTATGGGACTATAATGTAAGAGAAATGAGGAATTTTAGTTCTTAGAAAGACCACCATGCTACCAAGCTAACACTTAGTGGGGGTGAGCTGGGACGGTTATAGAAAAAATTCTTTATGCTTTGTAAAACTATAAAAAAGTATGAGTTAGAGGACTCTACACTAGGCAATTAGAGAAATGCAAGAATGTTCCAAATAACAGATCTGGAAGTAAACAAATCTCTTGCTGAGAAATGAGTGGTATCTAAAATCAAATGAAAAACTGTATGTAACCCTTGCCCTATCCTGTAAGATTATATATGCCCTTTATAGCAAAGGACTTTTCAACACAAAAGTTGTAATTATTAATAATTACAAGGCAATTAATTGAAATATTCAGAAATTAAAGCAAGTAATTTTGTATGTTCCTTATTTTTTAATCTAATCCTACTAAAGCAATACAAATTGGAATTACATAGTTATATTTAAATAAATCCAAATTTGAAAAACGTACATACACATAAAGGTATAAAATAGCTCACAAGTTCACCTTAATAGTTTCATTTTGGGCTTTGTTTATAATTTGTAAAGAATTATGTTATTTTTTTAAATTTTAATAGCTAATTACTGCTAATAATAACTGTAGCTTCCAGCTATTTAGAAATCAGGGGAGCCAGTTACTGTACTAATTACTGACAGTATCTCACTTCATCCTATGTCAGCTCGTTGAGGTAGATAATATTATTTATTATCTTCGGACCAAAATAGCTTAAATAATTTACGCAGTATCCCACAGCTGCTAAAACCGGGCATCTAAGGAAAGCTATCTTACCCCAAATCTTGTGTTCTGGACCTCTGCAATAAAAACTGCAATCATATGAACTGCAGCATCAATCTTCTGTGTTTAAACATGTCCTTTGCACCTCAGTTTAGGGTTAAGGAGACACTAGGACACCATCCAATTTTGATTTTTCCCCATTTTCTCATTGCTTCTCTCCCAGGAAAGAAACCAGTTCTCTTCTCTCTCCTTGCAACAACCACCACAGCATTCTTCCTCAATGGTCTTGATTCTCCTATAGACTGTAAGAGTGAGATTCAGGGACTCAGGACTTAAGCGGTATCAGAAAGAGGAAAAAATTTTATAGAAAAAACAAGTATTACCTCCATGCCAGCTCTCACCACAACCCCACCCCTCAAAACCTGCTGACCTCCCATTGCCTCTTTTGCTTTTTCAAATTTTCTTAAGAAAATAGTAAAAATATTTTCATGCCAGTGCAATGCATTGTATTTTACCTTCCTCTTATTTAAAAGGTCAAGAATCTGGCTTTTAGAAAAGGAAGTAATGGTAGGCAAAATCCAAATATAGACACATCTAACTGGTTTGGGTAGAAAGGACATTCCAAGTTTGGAGCCCTCAGCTACAAAATTGTTGTTAGCCAGCATTCCAGGATCAGTAGCACCAGAGACCTGAAATTAATGTAAATGTGGCTTTTGCCTTTATCAGGGTGAACATTGAGTCTTAATTTTGTCTATTAGCCACGACAATTCACCCTTAATATGTCACATATTTTAATGATTAAAAATTACATGATTTAATTTGCTCTCAGCAACATTTGTGGGATGGTTGATCTAATCATTAAGATATAATTAACAATAGGCCAGGCATGATGGCTCACACCTGTAATCCTAGCACTTTGGGAGGCTGTGGAGGGAGGATTGCTTAAGGCCAGGAATTCGAGACCAGCCTGAGCAAGATTGAGAACCCGTCTCCACAAATTAGAAAAATCAGCTGGGCATGTGGTGCAATGCACATCTGTAGTCACAGCTACTCAGGAGGCCGAGGCAGGATTGCTTAAGCCAAAGAGTTTTAGTTTGTAGTGAGCTGTGATGCCACACTGCACTCTAGCCCGGGTGACAGAGCGAGACTCTGTCTCAAAAAAAAAAAAAAAAAAACCTGATACATATACAAAATTCAAAACCTTTAAAATAAAGCCATATTTTATAAGAAAGACAACAAGTACTAGGAAAAAAATAACTTGTACTGAATCTAATTTACAATCCACTCACATTTGAGCTGCCAGTGTCAGTTAAGAACCAAATGCAACCTTGAAGGGTCATCGGTTCCGTGTGTTTCAAATACTATTTTTAATCCACAGATGTTTTCTTTCCTTCCCTTATGCCTTATTTTCCCCAATATCAAAAGAGTTAAAGAATTCCCCAGCTTAATAATGATTTAGTTAAGAAGTATTTTATTCAAGTATTCACAATTTGGAGTTGGAGGATAATTTTATTTTTCTTTTGCAGTAGTGTGCTTGTAAACTTTTAACAACCAATTTGCTGAAAAATGAAATGTGTGCATGTACATATGTACATAATTTTATCATAAGTTTTAATGATATATGTGTAGCATACAATTTATAAAAAACAATAGAATATAAGACTATTGTAAATTCTACATAGCCAATTGATTTTCGCAGAATGCTTTCATTTTTCATTTCATTAATTTTTGTTAAAGTTTTTTGTCTGTAGCTAACCTATGGCACAATTCAACCAAGAGTTGGCGAATGGAATTTCACCCTAATTCAATAACTCTTTAACTAATAAACTTATTATCATTTAATGTGATATATGACTAACCTAGTTCTCACATTTGTACAAATTATATTTAGTATATTGAAATCACTTTTAGCTTCAGTACTAGACATGACACACTTTAAGCATAATCTTCATTATTAACATTTTTTTCATTACTTTATTAAGTCTAGACAATTACAAAAGAATAAGTAATCAAACCCTTGTCATAGCATTTCCAGATTTCCATGGTATATGCTATGATTTGAATATGTTATCCAAAGTCCCTGTGTTGGAAATTTAGTCCCAATGCAATGGGAGGTGGGGCCTAATAAAAGGTGGAGTGGATTAGTTATCATCGCAAGAATGGCTTAGTTATAACAGCCCCTCTTGCTCTCTAGCTCTTGCTCTCTTTCACCCCTCAGCCTTCCACCATGGGATGGCACAGCATGAAGGCCTTTGCCAGATGCAGCCCCTCAACCTTGGACTTTCCAGTCTCTAGAACCATAAGCAAAATAAATTCCTGTTCATCATAAATTACCAGTCCATGACATTTTGTTATAGCAACTGAAAACAGACTAAGACAATATAAGTACTCCCACCATGGCTGTCTTCAAGCTACCAAAGTGGCATCATTGAAATGAGTTGAAAATATATGTGCAATAATATGCCATTAAATGGCATCTGCACATTCAAAGCACAACCTCAAGAAGTCAGTAAAATAATTAGAAAGTGATGAGGTTTGAAGATGTATTATCTTGGTTTTAGTATAATTTAATTAATTTTAACTCTATATAATTTAATTTTAAGTAATGACTGTGATTAACAATCAGTTTGTAAAATACCTGAAAGCTTTGCTTTAAGGTCTTGCGAGTTTGTGTCAGCTAGATTGAGCACATATTGTTTAAATATAGTTGGGTGGAAATTGTGGTTCTTGTTTTAATTTGTAAGGAAACAATTTCTCATCAAGGCTACCTCTATACCAAAGTTAGACCTAAGCAGAAAGGAACAGGATAAGGAAATTAAATTTAAAGAAGAAAAATTCACAGCCTTGTATGTGACTATGAAATTCTTCTTTACCTTAATTTCCTAGACATCTGTTTTATTAGTATGCTATTTGTAAATATAAAAAATAAATGTTTGACACATATAAAAATCTGATCCATCCTAAGCTTAATATATAATTTGGCTACAATAGCTATAGTTCTTAAAACATGGTTTTATTTTTCATTATCCCACGTGAAAAATCATATAATAAGGAGATAAGATAAGCAATTTGAATTCAGAAAGAAAAATGATATTGAAAAGGAAATCAGAGAAAATGGTTAAAGTCATTTATTTCAACCTTAAGGCATACTCATTTCAATTTAATCATAGCATAGAACCAGGCAGTAGTCATTCCTCGCAGACAAGCAGCCTCTAGGCCTACAGGGCCATGGCTCCAGAAACCCTTGTACTGTTCCCCTCCATGTGTTCAGGTGAAAACCTCCCCAAGTTTTAACCTAAGCTCCAGGACAGAAGCAGCTGAGATGAATGACTTAAACTCTAACACTGCGATTATGCAGGTGTCCTTTAGGATCTAAGTAAGGTAAGGCCCAAGGTCTTTGTCTTCTATTTTAGAAATGCACAAGATTGAAGAACACCAGACTCAGTTCCCTTGATTTGTGGGTAAAATCAAGTCAATCAGTCACACAACTAGATCTTGCATTTACTTAAAGGACTTTTCCCCTTGTGAATAGGTATTTTCTAATTTGAAAGGAAGGCGAAGTTCAGCATCAGTAGCCAAAAATTTCCAGTAGCTCAGTGGCAAGTGTCAAAAACAAAGTTTTTGTTTCCATAATAGAAATTATAAATCATCTTCAGTGATAAATTAAGGAGAGTGAATATTTTTTTTAAATCCTACATGGTAAATATCACAGGCATTGAGGTGAGGAGGTATTGGAGAGGCTCCTTCCTTTTCCCTCTCGGTTTGTATTTAAAGGTGGAAAATTATATGTCCCTCACCCCTATGCATGGCAAGACTACATGGCAGGAGAGAGCGAAGAGTGGAGAACAGTCCAATCTACCGCACATGGTTTATCTCATTTATTCTCCATATAGAGGGGTACCTATAGTACCCCCATTATAAACATGAATAAACTGAGGCTCTGAGAAATTAAATTAAAAATCCACGGTCACCCAGCAAATGAAAACAAAAATAGGAATCTGAGCAAGGTATAATTCTGCCTTCATAGAGCACATACTATTTTCATGACAGCAGTAACCTCTTTTATAGTACTCATATTCTTAGATTAAAAAGAAAAGTTGAGATTTTGCAGGTGGTGGAGCTCTTTTTGCTGCAAAATGGATAAAGATACAAAAACAAATGAAGGTACTTACAGTCTATAGCATCAATCACTCCTCTGTTCTCAGCCCCCAAAAAGAAATGGATTTGGCCTCAAAGTGACTCTCCCTTCCATTGTTATATAAATTATCTATTGTGGCTGCAGTCACTGGACTCCACGCAGCGTATGCTGTTAATTAGCCATGTGTGGTGGCTTAAAATAAAATCTTTCATGAGACTTGTAAAGTCAATTTTAACTTCCCAGATAAAGAGAAAGACTGCAGAAACAATGATAGCATGTAATTTCAATGCAGTTCTTCACAAGCAAAGATGAGAAACAATAGGCGGTGCATTTTGAAACAAGTTTGTTTTTTCATTAATGTTCTATGAATATGGACCTGAACCTACTATGATCAAAGTTTGTGTTGGATGACCAATGAAAGTAAGAGGGCCACACTGGAACTGACCCAAACTGACCCAAACTGTCTTCTTTCCACAGACGGGGCTTATGTCCAAGACTTTGGCTTCTAAGCAACATTCAGTAATGCACTGTTTTCCAAATTTTCTAGGTCTTAAAAATCACATTGGAGCGCTGGTTAAAATTACAGATCGCCAAAGTCACTTCCCTGGATAATCTGATTCAGTAGACAGGGTATATTGTGGAAACCTCATAATCAAACAAGCACAGAGTCAATGCATTAAAAACCTGAGTAGCCATGATTTGATTTGGATGGGTGTTTTTCATAGCATTTGGAACTTAGAGGAAAGCTGATATTTTAAAAAGTTATCTCACATTATTCTTAACCACCTTCTATTTTACAACTTCAAAATTATAGTGTCAGGACAGTTTGAATTGTAATTACATTTCCATAATTCAATTTGGGGAAGATCATGAAGTTGTCAAAAAATTAAATTTTTTTTTCTTTATAGCCAATTTTTTAATTCTCTCAAACTGCATTCTCTCTTCATTTATCCTTTTTTCTTTCTTTTTTCCTTTGGGTTGTATACTTTTCCATTGCTTTATCCTTTACATTTTGGTCCAGATAAACTTCTACAGCACACTGTTAACTCCTCTCCAAATCACAAAAATGCAAGTAACCACACCTAGTCATCCTCTGTTCCATACATTGCTTCCCTCCCTTGGGTAATAGCAGCTGTCTTTCTCTGAATTCTCTCTCAATAAATTGAGGCCATGAGCTTCATATACTGGTTATTAACTCAAAACTAATGGAGAAACAGGAAAGTCTGATAGGATGACAAATAGTTCTATATCTCCAAAAGGAGTATCATAAAATACTGTAATTATGTCTGGAGTTTATTGAGATTAAATCTAAGGTAGGGCTCAGATTAGGTTTATTTTTAAACCAAGTTTCTTCTTCTGGCTATATGTGGACTATGTGTGTGGTCCACTGAATGCCAGTTTGAAATGAGACTGTGTATATTCTATTAACAGCAATTGTATAGAGTGCTTAAATTTGGCTTGTTTTATAAAATGCTCATAAAAATTACTCTTTTAGATATGCATCCAGCTACAACTTTATCACACCTTAGTATGTGTCGTCATGAGCATATTCCGGTGAATGGCAAATTACCCTGAATGACAGGAAACTGAAATCTATTTCCTACTGGCTGGTGATTGGCTGCCACTGTGGCCAAGTTCTTTAACTTCTTCCGCCTCAATTTTTAGCCTACAACCTAAATGAGCTGATGTAAAGCACGTTTCCTATAAAGCAGCTGTCTTCAAAATTCTAAGCATAATCATTTGTGATTGTTATCCAGGCAGTTTAGAAGCAACTGAAAAAAGCCAGTTTTGTCCTTCCATTTTTAGCAGAAGCAACACAAATTAGCAATGATATCCAAGAAGAAATCTTGTTAGTTTATCTTTTCTTTACATTCTCTTTTTTACACTCCAAAAGATTTTTATTCCTTCCCTTTATACCACAAATTCATAGAAAATAGGACATTCTTTAGTAACTCACATCAGCATGAAAGAGACTGCTAAATATTTGAACTCCCACCACCACCAAAGGGAATAACTCCCCATACCTGTGTCATTTTGGTCATGGGTGTATTAAGTGGCAACTGACAGTGGCTGCCACACTACCTATAAGCTTAGGATTTTTTTTCCTAATACTGAGTGAAAATCTGCTACATTATAGGTTTAAGTCATTAGTTATTTATATATTTGTTTATTTATTGCTCGGTCATTACTTAGGAAAATGCATGCAATTAATTTTAGGATAAAATGAAATTTAAATTAAACAAATGAAGAATTGAGAGAAAATGGAAAGGAAAATAAAGTAAAACCAGGAACTAAATTTTGCGTAAAGGACTGTTCTTGATCTTGTAAATTTTCTAAAAATGGGAGATCACTTTGTTTCTGAGATTTCTAGCAGCTACCCATTGGTCTCACTTTTGCTCCCTGAAGCTACACATAATAAATCAAGTCCCTCTTCCACAAGGAAGTCCCTCAGATACACAAAAAGAATACTGAGTCCTCCAGGCTAAATCAGAATGAATAATCTCACCGATGCTCAGAAAACATTATTAATTTGCTTCACCTTTGTAAGACAATTCTAGTCTGCTCTATTGCCTCTATGCTTAAGAGACTCCAGGGCATTTGATTTTCTAACCTCATTCCACTTAACTTTTCCTTAAGTAGAACATGTTTTACATGGAATAGAGCCATTTATGGGAGAACAGTGGAAGTGACAGTAGCAAGGCCACAGTGAAAGTCCATTTTTAAAACTTCTTTTTGAAGTCATGACTCATTTTTATATTCCCTCTTTGTGATCCATAATAATCTGCATAGATTGAGAGTCATTCTACTACCTGGGGATTTGAGTAGTTACTGATCTTCCTATTTGACTTGATAAACTTCACTGAAAACATGTAAAAAGTAGAAAACTATCCTATTTATAAAGTGTTTGGCAAAGGGGATTATGTGCAGGGACTCATTGTACATTAGAGAATGTGGCTCTGATACCCATCAGCCCTCTGATGTCAGCACTGTGGTTCAATACATTTGGCTGGTAAGTGGGCTAAGGCTTTCTCTCCCTCTATTCTGCATATGTTCTTTCCAAAACGTGGCTTTTGGTGAAGAAGAAGGCATCAGAACAAGCACAGGAGTGTCTGAACTCCCACGCTCAAACCTCCAGTGAACATCACGGGCATATTTGAGCAGCAAGAGAAACTGTAAAATCTTTTAATCTATGGTCAGTGGGATTAGATTTTGCCTTTGTCTTTAAATTGTGAAAAGTTTTAGAATATCTTCAAGTCCATGACCAAGCCCACCCACCCACCACCACTGCAGGCAGGAAACAACCAGTGTTTCTGTTCACAATGATCCCACAACATCTCAGTTCAAACCACATACCATATGGCAGCTTTAAATAAGTTTAAATGTCTCTCAAATCAAGTGGCAATTATCCATCAGCCAGCTGTGTTCTTCATCTAATTCATCACCACCTTCTTCTCAGAGATCATTCAATTAGGCATTCTAGAAAGGTTCAAGATGAACCAAATACCTCAGAGATCTGAGCTAAATATGCTTCCCAAGGTTGTGTCCAAAGTAATTAGAGTTCAGAAGTCTCAAGAGACAAAACTATTGGCACACCTACATTGTGAACTAACAACACTTCTAAGCATCTTGCTATTATAATCAAAGCTCTAGTAGCATCAAAGATTATACAAGGGTGTCTCCTAAAATTTATTTTCACCTCCACCCTCTAAGAAATGAGTGGCTCATAGTTACAAAACCATTTTTGATAGGCAGAGTGGTGACAGTGTCCACAATAATTAAGGCAGTATTCTGTTGCCTTGGCAACAAGATACAAGCAGAAGCCTGAAATTCAAGTATTGCTCTTACATACAAGTTTGGCCCTGGCCCTCTGGCCTTTATCAGCATCCAGTTGCCAGAGCAATAAGACACCAATTTTTCCTGCTGCCATATAAATGTGATGATTTGAGAGACAGCCATAATACTTCCGACCGAGAGAATATCAGGTTTTTGATAGTTATTCTAGGTACTTTGAAAAATCCCATAAGCATGAAGACTGAAAAAGAATAAAATAAAGCAATCAGAATTCCAGGAAGGAAAAAAATGTAACTATACAAGAAAGGCATGGTCCAAATAAAAGGTAAACTATAACACAGCAGCATGAGTTTGAGTGATTGGTAAAATATAAAGCAAAAATTCCTTTTACTTGATACTAGGACCGGTCTATTTTGTGAGCCACAAAAGTTGCAATATTAGGACTATACAAAGCATATGTAATCATAATAAACAACTGGGTTATGAGAAGTATGTTTACTTCTCATAATGAGGTAAGCATGTTTTTCCTTTTTCAAATTTCAGTATCAGTCTATGGACAAACCACCGGAGTCATCAAAGTTGACCTTTCGTACATTATTTTAAGTTCCCAGGTAGAAAAGTGATGAAAATAGAGAAAATAAGTCCCCATCTTCCAGGGTGAAAAACAAAATATTCTCTATGACTGAGACATTAGTGGGGTGGGAGGGATGAAAAGCTAGAACACAAGGGATTTTAATGACAGTGAAACTATTCTGTATGATACTGTAATGGTGGATACATTTCATTACATGCTTATCCAAACCCATAGAATGTACACCAAGAGTGAACCCTAATATAAATCGTAAATTTTCTGTGATAACGATGTGTCAGTGTTTGGTTGTCAGCTGTGACAGATGTTATCACTCTGGTGGGGGATGTTGCATGTGTGAGGACAGGGAGCATTTGGGAAATCTCTGCACCTGCCACTCAGTTTTGCTCTGAACTTAAAACTGCTCCAAAAAAGTTTATTTAAACAAACATACAAATAAATAATAAGTGAAGTTTAACCAAAGAAAGAAATAAATATTTAAATTATGTGGATAGAAGTTGAAGTGAAAAAACAGAATAGTAAAAAATATACATATATATGAAAGCAATAAATAGGAGAGAGAGACGGGTAAATGAGCAAATTTGCATTTCACATCGTAGGAGGCAAATGTAAAAATAATTTCTGAGGTATATAAATCGGCAGTAGTTACAGTAGCGTGGTTAATCAAGTTATAGAGGCAACTGCTAGAGGAACTAAATAAAAAAACGGTAAGCTATAGTTTCTTCTGAGAAGTGGAGCTGAAAATGGAGAAGGATAGAGTAGAGAACTGTTACTTTTTGTTATAAATTTTTCTTTATTATTTGACTTTTTAAAATATTCATGTAACTAGATGTTTTCAGTGCCCTCCTTGCCTATTCACTCTGTACATTCGGCAGAAATTGAGATAGATAATGGCCACTGGAGTTGAAAGTGAGAGAGGGCTCAAGAACCTTTTCCTGAGAGCCTTAGGAAAGGTCTGTAACTTTTAGATTAAGTGCATGGCTGGGTTGTTCCATTCAGGAACTTTATAGATTTCTAATTTTTAATAAAGGCACAGTTAATTTTAGGCTGAAGTTAGAAGTGCCACCACATGTAGTATAAAACTTTCAAGATCTACAGATCAATCTGTGCTTCTAACCATGCCCACGCAGCCTGTCTGCAAGGAAAATGTGATTCCACTATGATAGAACCTGACAAAGAAATGTGCTTACGAACATAAAGATAGTGATATCACCATGTTCTTATTTGTGTAGGACACTGACTCCTAAAGGCTTAGATTTCTTTAGGTTTACTATTAATTTATCCAAATTGTAAATGGGGGAGGTTAGAAAGAATGTAGTTTATTTCTCTCAAAATTAAGTAACTTCTTATAAGGTCATGTGGTCAGTGTAGAGTGCAGGCCTCAAATACAAATGCTTTGACTCAAAACCGGTATTTAGTTTACTGAACCCAGACTCACAATAACAATAGCTACCCTCTATTGAACACTAATTATTTGCTAATCTCTGTACATAAATTGGCTAATTTATTCCTCATATCGTACTAGTATTATAATACCCATTTCCCATTAATAAAACTGAGGAACAGTTAATATTAATTTACCCAAGTGGGCTTGACTAGTAGGTGATAAATTTAAGATTTGAACCCAGAGATCACTTGTTTAACATAGGATTCGATTAGAAGGGAACTGTGAAATCATTTAGCCTAACTCCTTCATTTTATAATAGAGAAAATGCTGGATCACAGAAGAAAATTAACTTGTCCAAAATTGCACAGCTGGTTAGTGACTGAGCCAAGACTAGAACCCACAGATTCTGGCTTCCAGTGTAATTCTTTTTCAACCACAGAAGGTCAGAAAATGTTAAACTTTTTGAAACTCTACAACCCATCTGGGATTTTTAAGTGCCAGAATTATAAGTCTCAATACCAAGTTAACTTGGGATCTGGAGAAATTTAATACAACCACATTTTCACATTTGGTAGAGCCATGACGTTTCATGAAAAATCACTATAACAAATGATAACTACAACTATCCATATTCAACAGCACCACAAAAAACCCCATTTACCCAACTTAATAGGGACACTCCAAAGTCATCAGAAGATTGTTTGTCATTCAGTTTCCTTTAGTTTTGAAGAAACATTTCCTGGAATATACTAACAGTTGGAATGAAAAGTTAAATTTGTATATAGGGAAATTCATGTATAGGAAAATTAAAACACAAAGTTGAGAATTCAATCCAGGCCACCTTCTATTGACTTCTATTTCATTAAGCTCTTAAAAAGATGGTTAATTCAACAACACAGCTCACACTAGCGATTTTATTTACAAAAGTATAGTGTTACCACATTGATTAAAAAAAAACAATGGTAAAGGTTTCCATATGTATACACACAAATTTGAAAAATCAAAGACAACAAATAAACACAAGGGAATCACAATGATTGCTCTTGAAAGAAAAATCCTCAAATGGCTCTTTATTTATAATCTTAACCACTGTAGCATCCATGCAAACTTTCTCTGTAAGAACAGATTTGTGAAGAGAAAGTTTATAATTAATTTAGCAGCAACATTAAAATAAGATCTTGGAAAAACTATTCATTGATTAAAAAAAAAAGAAAAAAGAAAGAAAGAGATTCAACACAATGCATCTAGAAGAGATTTCATGCAATTGTCTCTCTATTCTGGGAACCTGACAAATGGATTGTCAGTTGGGGGAATAATCAGGGAAGTGCGTAAAGAATACCTGAGCAAAATATTTTTAGTGAAATAATTTTTTCTTTGGAAATCTCTGCTGGGCTTTGGATTATACTACTAAACATTTATAGCTCTCAGATATCCATGTGTCTGTTGCAGATTGCTTGAAGGAAAAAAAAAGAGAGAAATTGACAAGGTTGCATATGCCTGCAGGGAAGCAAAACAAAGGTATTTCCAGACCTGATGCAAATGCAGCCTCCTGGAACATAAAACATAAAACTTGTTCCAAAAGAAGGAATGAGTAGCCTTTTTTAAAAGTCTAGGTTTACCTAATATTTCTAAATACACCTGTCCCTAAAATAATATTCTCTTTTTTATCATGGCATCTTATGCTCTTATCTTGTCTAATCCAAAAGATGTTTGAGATGTCTATGTGGTAGACTCTTAATAAAAGTGCCATATGTTGGCCTAGACGGTAAATCAACAAAAGAAGCCATTTACTGCTTTGTGCTTCAGCCTCCAATATTGTGAATATTGACTTTAAATAGTAGGATGTTGTGTGAAGTTTTCCCTTCAGCTCAGAATAAAAAAAAAAAATCTGTTTTTATTCTATTTCAACTGTATTCATTCAAATGAAATAATATTATTACTGAAAGCAGGCTTTGCAAACTGGTTCACAAGCTAAATCTGGGCTGTGGAAAACTACTGTTCTCACCAAGACCACTCTTATATGCTACCTGCCTGGTCCCTGCAGACATTTTAATTGGTGATTCCCATGAAAGCAACACACAGACTTCCTTCATCCAGTTCTAGATTTAAAAGCTCTTAGAAAAATGTAATTATTGAGCTAGAGATATTTTTTTACTTACAGAAAATAGTCAAGAAGAGAAAATCATAAGACTTCTATGCCCCTTTTGGGTTTGTTTTTCTTTTTGTCTTTGTCGAACTTTTTTATGTCCCAAAATATTCAGGTCCCAGGGTCCTTGATTTTGGCCTTCATCTGAAGTCTCTCTTGATTTTTAAATTCTGTATAAAACATATTGGACCTCTGTCCTAACCCCTAAGCAAACTAAACTGATGATTCCTAAAATTTACTACTCAAATTGGTACATTGATAATCAGGATACTAATATATTGATGTGTTCTCATTTATATAATTTAATTGAAGTAGAATAGTAACACTTTAAAAACACAAACCATCATCCCAAAGGACTGTCAAAATTTCAGAAACTGTGGCAAATCAAAAAAAAGATATTTTGTCATAGGCAGCAGGCCTATTCATTGGCCAGCCCTGTTTTACAGGAAATGCAAGGCGAATGTTTGTTTCCTAATAATCAGTCTGTGCTAATGATGGGAGACCAGATCAAACGCTTTGTTCTTAGTGAACAGAGCACAAACTCACTATAATTTCATTAGAAAATTTTCTAGTACTACTACAAAAGCAACCGAATGACCTATTTCTAAACCATATTTACTAACAAGGTCTTTTCATGTATTTGTGACAAACGGAAGCTCCGTGTAATGGCATCACTGTGTTTGGTAGGAGACCAAGAGGAGCCTTACAGGCAAGGATCCAACCTAAGAGGCATAGTTATTTCACAACAAAAAGAAAATAAAATGATATTCTAGCTAGATCTTATTAGAAATGCTACATGTTTCTTTGAATAAACTGTTGACCAGTAAAGAAAGTTCTCACAAACAGTAGAAGAATTGCCTTTCCATTGTGTTTCAATTTGTTTCCTACTTTTCAGATATTTCACAGTTGACAAGACATTTTGAATCGCTACTATGTATGTTACTATATTGTGCTAGATGCTAAGGGGACTTTCCTTTCCTAGAGGAACTTAACAGTCACCTTGGGAGAACATAATTATATGTTTATTCCATAAGTAAGTGCTCATTTAGCACAGCTAAACTCAGCTGAGGTTCAAAGAAGAGATAAATTAATGTGGTCTGGAACATTCACCTACACAAAAAATTGAGAGCTGGCTGGTCCATGAGTACGTAAGAGAGTGCTCAGCAATTAAAAGGCGGCCTGAATTCACAATTCATGACTTGCTTTTACCTACATAATTTTCTTGTGGTCCATCCAAGTTGTTTGATCATTTTTATCACTGAATCACATTCCATGGTATGAATGCACCACAGTTTGTTTAACCACTGAGCCACTGAAGGACATCTGGTTACTTTCTAACCTGGGCCTATGATGAATAAAATGTCTAGGAACATCTATGTACAAGTTCCTATTTGAAAATATCTTCATTTCTCTGGGATAAATGTCCCAAAGGACATAGGAAATCTGTATTTAGTTTTGGCAAAAACTGCCAAACTATTCTCTAGAGAGGCTATACCACTTTACCTTCCTACCAACAATGTATGAGTGATAAAAGTTTCTCCACATCCTTGCCAACATTTGCTGTTACTGTTTTTCTTTGTAGCCATTCTATTAGGCATGTAGTAGTATTTCCTTGTGATTTTAATTTACATTGTTTAATGGCTAATGATGCTGAACATCTTATCATGTGCTTATTTTTAATCTATATATCCTCTTTGGTATAATGTCTGCATGTTTTTTCCAATTTTCAAATTGAATTTTTTTTCTGCATCCTACACCTCCCCCCATCTTTCTCAGAGGTAAGTCTCATTTTGAATTTCTTTAATAATCACTCCAGATAATTCTGATACATACTCATATTTAAAAATTAGAGCCCCAGGGATGAGAAGAAGAGGGAAAAGCCAGATGGGTGTCCAAATGACCCGCTCCAATCATCACTAAGGGATGAGGGAAAGGGAGATAAAAAGCTGAGAAAGGGTCTCAGGAAGGAAGTGGAAAAGTCCCAGAGATGAATGTGATTTCTTTTGCAATGTCATTCAGCCAACTGTGCTGCTGCTGAAAGTCCCTTAGAGGAGTGGCTGCTCCTTGAGCATGTGCTCTTGGGGACCCAACAGAGTCAGGCAGTGACCTTCCTAAAGGCATAAACCTGAGTCAAGTGGCCTTTTAAGGTTTTTTTCCATCTCTGTGGCTATGATGGTGGCTGTGGGGGAGTGGGGTGAAGGGTATACTGAAGCCAGAGCTGCTAGCAAGAACTGACAGTTGTCAAAATCGGCACATTCACCTTAAAGTCAACTCACACTTGTTGAATCTTGCTTTGCTCCTATAACAAGAGATGTTTATGTCTTCAGCTGAAAACTTCACTGACCTTCTCAACTGTGAAAAAATGAACGAGAAAAGCATGGCAAGCCTGAGAGGTTTTGCTCAAGTGTCACAGGAAACAAAGTATAACTTTCGACTGCAGGAAGCTGAGTGAGCAAACTGCTGCTTGAGCAATTATTCACCTAGTGAGCTCATTGTGCACTTGACCCTAAGGGCCAGCTTAATTTTTGTGAAGTAGTGGTAAACTGGGCGGATTCCTAGACCATGTTAGCAAAGGTTACATAAGCCAACATGAAGATCCTCCTGGTGGCATTCTGAAAGCTGATGTGGACTTCATCTAAGGACACTAACCTTCAGAGTTTAGATTTGCTATTTCCATCATCAACTCCCTTTCTGTTTCTATTGGAGTCTGGCAGGGTTTTCTGCCCCCAGCAGATGGGACCTACCTGAGCAGGTTTAGGAAGGTCTCAGCAACTCAAAGGCAATTCAATGTTTTGTTTTGTTTTTTCTCACATTTAAGTCTGGAAGGAGGAAAAACACACAGTGATTTTTAGGAGGCTAACTCTTCTAAAGAGTGTGTAGACAGTGCCTCTTTTACGTAGTGATTCCCATTTGAATCAAACACACCTCAGAAGTTGTTTCAGCAAAGATTTAGAGTAGAGCAAATCCCCAAGCCTGAGGGAATAGCATATCAAACTTTAATGAGGAGTTAAGACATATTTTTTTATTAAATTTCTGGTTGAAAATGCTTTAATGAGTTACATTTTTTGTTGCTTTTTTTTTTTTAAACAGCCGCTTGGCTTCATCCAACCAGCCACCATATTGCCCAAGTTCAGCATAATTGCCACAAGAGGAGAAATGCCTCAAGCCATCGGCAGCATTAATTAGCTCTGACTGTAAGCAAAAGTTGTCATCCTGTAGGGCAACAAGTTCCACAGTTTCTCTGTAAGGATAAAAATTAGGCAACAACCAATAGACACACCAAAAATGGATACTTTACTAAAGGCTTAATTTCATAGAATATAAATCTAATCCACTGACATGAACATTGCTTTGTGTCAGCAAGTAGTAAAAGGGAAAAGAAAGAAAGGAGCATGAGTAAAGAAAGAAGGTAGAAGGAAAAGGAAAAGCAAAGATCAGAAAAGAGAACAATTTAAACATAGGAGGTTTGTGCTAAACAGATTATCAGTTTCAAGGGCCCTTGCATATCTCCATGTGTTTAATACCTCTTCCTAATGTCTCTACAGAAAGGCATGCCCACCGATGCAGGAATTCATCAAAACAGTAATTATTTATATTCTGCATCATTATAAAGACAAAATATAACAACTTACCTTAAACAGATTAAACGCATGAATGTAATTGGGGAGGAAGAGAGGGTTTTGTTTGATTTTGTGGAAATATTCACAGTAAAGCAGAATGGAAGAGGCAGCTCTCCCTCTAAGTCAAAATATGACTTGGCTAGAAGGATGAGAGACAAGAGAAGAGATGATGCGTTTATAATCCAGTGACATTAGGGATAGTGTTGTGGTCCTCTGTTCAGTAGGAACAGCTACACACCATCATGGCTTCCAGAAGACAAAGTGTCTCCTCCTGGCTCAAGGAGGCAGGATCTATGCTGTGACCCCCCAGAGGGCAGGCACTATGGCCATCTGCCTTCACTACTGAATTCCTGGCACATAGTACAAGACTTGGCATGTCACAGATACTCAGTGGAAAGGAGTGAGACTAGTCTGACCTAGTCAGAGCTGAGAAAGAATTCCTCTAAGAATCAGCCCATACTCTCAAGTCCTAGGGAATTTGAAAGGATTGGAAGGTGTAAAGAACAAACCTCATGCTTTTCAGGAAAAGAAATTAAAAGTTACTGATTACAAAGTGATGATTTGAATAGATTTTGCAGACTAAGGACCCTTGGGTACTTAATGCCTACATTTATTTGGTCTATTTCAAGTTTTATGTGCATGTGTATATATATATATATGTATGCATATATAAATATATATGTGTGTATATATAAAAATATATTAGAGTATTTTTGTTAATTAAACTTCATAACATTGCTTTGTGGAAGGACTTTTTGCCCTGTGTTTCAAATCCAGAATTTTGGGAAAGTTAATTCTGGCACCCTGAGAAATTCTACGAAGCAAATTTCCTGGGGAATTAATAAAAAGTTAAATGAATAGCGATGCTAGAAAAGAAAGCTTTACAACTTTGAGCCAAGGAAAGTTAAATAAAAATAAAAGTAGAGTAAATAAACAGAATATCCAGGCCACAGCCAGCAAATGCACACATTCATGCCACCACCCTCACAATCCTGCTGATGCCAGAGTAAGCGATCCGTCACACTGTTCTCTCTCGCCTTTGAGCATGCATGCTGTCACCTGACTCTCCAGCCAGGGCTCCAGACATCCATAAAGAACTGATTTGGGTTACTGTGCAGGATGAAGCTTTACAATCCCAGACTTGGGCAATAAGATGTAAGTAGCTACTAAAATAAAGCAACCTATGTATTTGGCCCTGTGCTTCCTAGTAGCCTCAGCAAAGAAATGGAGTTAAGTTATACAGTTTTCATTGGCAAGAAAAAAAAGGTAAAATCAAAACAGTCCATAGAGGAAGTAATACAGTTTTTTAAACATTTTTTTCCTATAAAAGAAATTTCCCATGCAAGAATTCTACAGGGACATAATATTCTCAAAAATATTTCTATAGAAAATTTAACATATTGTCTTAGAATATCACTCAGTGAAACCCAGGTAAGAACACTGGAGCACTATTTTGTGAAGCAAAGGCACAGCAAGACAGTATGTCCAAGAGGATAGCGTTCTGACCCCTGATCCAGAGGCTGCCCTGACCCAAGGAGAAAGCAGAGAAAATTTAGAGAAATGATTATCTATGTGTCCTTCAAGCACCACTTCTCTCATTAGAGTTTTGACAAAATTTGAGTTGTAATATCTGGAAAGCGCTGGTTCTGTGTTTTTTATTATCATAGATATGAAGTTGCTATTTTTTTTACAGAAAATAAAGGATACAATCAAGATTTCTGAAGGAATTCTTCCCTTGGAGAAAGGTGGGCAATGAAAAACCTTATTGATTTTAAAACGATTATTGAATACTCACAGTGTAGCAATCACTGTGGTAGCCACTATAGGAACAAAGAGAAACAAAATAAAAGTTCATGATTTTGGTGAGTAAAAAAATCAATGGAGATGTGGAAATGGAGACCCAGTAAAACACAGACAACTCTTGAGGTCAAGACACTTGACCTCAAGGAAAGGAGCAATATAGTTAAAAATGAACACAAGTCAGGCTCGCTTAAGTCGTATTATGGAAATGCCCAAAACATAGAACTCCCAATCTGTCCAAATAATGTCCCCTGTAACTGTTATGCCCAAGCTTCCAGCACTACTGTTCCCTATTACTAAATCACAAAACTGACAATTTAAAAAAAGATTAAAAAATATTTTTAAAACAAGGTATCCATTGAGCAGAAACTAGCTACATAATTCTTCATATGCAATATTTTCAAAAACAGCATGAGTGATTGGAACTAAGGGTTGTCACAAGTGATCCTCAACAACGTAATAGTCAAAGAGTAAAACTACAGCTGGACCCTTCAGTAAAAAATACCTGGAAAAGCCATAGGGGGTTATTTGGTTCAGCCTCTTTATTTTAAATATAATTCGTAGAAGACTACATTCCTGCTCTATCGGTTTCTGCCTGCCTGTTTAGTCTTATATTTATTAAATACTGAAGTTTCAAGGAATTTTAGCAAGTAAAATTTAAATGAACCTTTTATAGAGAAGAGAAAGAGAAATGTTAGTTAGTCCTTAGTTATTTTCATCTTCAGGACCAAAAGCAGCATAAAAAGAATTATACAAAGCCCAGAGGATTCCATGGGATAGTGTGATGTGTTATAAAAATATGAAAATCTTATTGTATTGGTTTTTTATTGTTACTATAACAAATTACCACAAATTCAGTGGCTTTAAACAATGAAAATTTATTTTCTTAAAGTCCTGGAGGCTAGAAGACCAAAATCAGTTTCGTTTGGCTAAAGTCAAGATGTTGGCTGGGCCATACATGCTCTGGACACTCCTGGAGAGAAGCCATTTCCTTGCCTTTTCCAACTTCTAGAGCTGCATTCCTTGGCTCAGGGCTCCTTCCTCCATCTTCAAAGCCAGCAGCTTAGCATCTTCAAATGTCTCTTTGCTTCCATCACATCCCCTTCTCTGCAGTAAAATCTTTCTCTCTCTCCCCATACCCCGCCCCCGTCTCTCTCTCTCTCCTCTCTTTTCTCTTTCTTTCTTTTTTTAGAAACAAAGTTTTACCGAGGTACTCTGTTGGGTATGGTACTAGTTTCCATGAAAACAGGATGAATGGAACCAACATGGCTCCTTCCCTCTGGAAGCTGAGGTCATGCCTGGGAAGACAGACACAAAATTCCATAGTATTTCTCTTAACCAACGGTAGTCTTAATCATGTAGTTTTTAGAATTGAATACTGTTTTCATATTCTTCTTTTTTCTTAAAACCACCAATCTCTCCTCTGTTTCCTTCTCTTTTGCTTTCAAATCAGCATTTTAAAAAGACTTTACTTGACTCTGCTGATATCTGTGACACCATCCTCTTCTCTTTGTCGCAGTGAGAGAAGAGGTCTGCATTTACCTTAATTTCCTCGATTCTCATCACTCTTTAACTTCCTCCTGCCTCTCAGTTTACACTGTCTCCCAGTGGTCATCGGAGGCCCTCCCTTAGTCTCCCCTGTGGCACTTGACATCACTCATGCTACTCCTTTCCCCACGTGGAAACTTCTTTCTTTTTCCCAGAATAGTTTATTATTATTATTATTGTGGTAAGAACACTTAACATGATATATACTCTCTTAAAAAATTTTAAGTATGCAATACAGTTGACCTTTGAACAACACATCGGTTAGGCGTGCTGACCCTCCTCACAGTCAAAAATCCATGTATAACTTTTGACTCTCCCCAAACTTTAGTAATACTAGCCTATCATTGACTGGAAGCCTCATCTGTAACATACATTGTCTATTAACACATATTTTGTATGTTATATGTGTTATATTCTGTATTCTTAAAATAAAGTAAGGTAGAAAAAAACATTATTAAGAAAATTCTAAGGTAGAGAAAATATACTTACTCTTCATTAAGTGGAAGTGGATCATGATGAAGTTCTTCATCCTCATTGTCTTCACGTTGAATAGGCTGAGGAGGAGGAGGAAGAGGACGGTTTGGTCTTGCTGTCTCAGGGGTGGTAGAGACGGAAGAAAATCTGTGTATAAGTGGATGCACTCAGTTCAAACCCATGTTGTTCAAGGATCAATTGTACTTTTTTTGGTCTTTCTTTTATAAGGACATTTGTGATTACATTTAGTGCCCACCAAGAAAGTACAGGAAAGTACAATCACCCCGTCTCAAGATCCTTAACTTAAACATATCTGCAAAGTCTGTTTTTGTTACATAAGGTAACATTCACAGGTTCCAGGACATGGCTACCTTTCAGAACCACCTACCACACTTATCAAGGGAAATACATCTTTCAAAAGAGCCATTTAGATTGTTCCAAAGATACTTATGCAGAACATACCACTGCTCTGTTATGATGGGGGTGACATAACACCAATAGTAGGAGGTAAGGATCAATTGATTTGATGTATTAGAATATTCATGCATTGTTCTTTGCCATTTAACCAAGCCATTTAAACAAGTCTATGAACATTATAACAAGGAAATAAAGAATCAGTGAATGTTAAATTTGGGGAAAAAACTTTATTTGATAAATGATGAAATTGAGGCCCACTAAAATCATAAATTGCTCAAGTTAATATAGTCACACTATCAGAGAAGTTGAGTTCAAGGCAATTGACTGCACATTTCAGAGATTTTCACATATTAGCAAAAGTCTTTTTGTTATTCACTAGCTTTTTCTGGTTACCAAAATTATTAATTAAAAAAAAAAGAAAAGAAAATTCAGGAAAGTATAAAGAAAATGATAAAAATTATCCATAATCCTACCATTCAATGATAAACAAAGTTGGCATTTTGGAGTATATCTTTTTTCTAATTATATGTATTTTCATACACTTGAACAAATATACACATAGTTGGAATAAAAATTTACAAACTTACAAGTAACCATTTTTTCCACTCAACAGACAATATAATGAATATTTTCTCCTATCTTCTACAACATGATTTGTAACAGCCACATTAAAATTCTACAGTGTAGATGCACCATAATTTATTTACACAATGCTGTTTTTGTTGAAAAATGTATTTTTTTCATACTTTGTTGCAATAACACTCATGTATATGCCTGGTTATTTCCTTAGGATATTTATTCTAAATATGCTAGATATAAAATTATTGGGTTGCAGGATATGAATAGTTTACATTTTTCAATGTCTGTTCCTACCCGTTCTTCTAGAATGACATTCCCCAACCTGGTCTTTGTCACATCTTTCCTGACCCACTGCCCATTCCCAACCCATAGGCAGAAGAAGCATTATTTTCTGTTATCTTCTGCAGTGTACCTTGTATCTGCCTCTATATACTACACATACAATACACTGTTGTATCATTATTTCTTAATATGCCTATCTCTGCCAGCAGTGTGAGATCCTTAAGTAATACCCATGTCTTATTTTTATCAGTATCTCTAGCAAAACATCTGACACATGGAATAGAATTTAATAAATATTTCATGGAAAAAGAAATTAATGAATTAATTAATAAATAAAATAATAAATGAAAAAATGAATAAAAAACCCTGTTTGGCCTTTCAGAACATTTAATTTAGATTTTCCATTATCTCTATGTGGAAAGTCCTTATCTCTCATTTTGTGAAGGAAAAGATAATAATTTTTTTTCTCTTCTTTCCTCAAATTGCCCCAATTCACCTGCTCTCCTAGCCTGCTGGACAACAGAGCCTTTCATCTCAAATCCCAGAACCTTTTTAGTGCATGAGAACAGACTCAGCCAAAAATCATTGTCAGTGTAGGATCTGGGCAGACATAGTCAAGTAAACAGACATGGTGACCTCCTGTGTTATTATATTATAGAATTTTCTCTGACCGTCATAGTCATCTTAAAAGTGGTGAGATTGCCTTATAGTAGTCATAATCTTTTATTTACTATCCTCAACTGTAAAGTACACTTTTGGAAACATGATATGAAAGTTAATTATTCACTAAGAAGGAATGCACCCCACATCAATAACTCACACTGACAGTCCACTTTTCTCACATACTAGCTAATGTGATAATTTAATCAAAATCAAAAAAGTGAGAAACCAAGAAAGTACGAAACCAAGAAGAAGTTACTGTTTCCTATTGTAAGACAAGAAATTTAAGGACATCAGTTATTCAGGGCCCAACCCCATACTCCTGTATATAGAGAGATTTTTCTCTTTGTCATACCAGAATCTGTAGAAAAATAGAAACATTGGCTTTGTTCTCTGAGATCAAAGGACAAATGTTTTCCCTTTTGTGATCTCCTCTGTCTGACAGAGGCATTTCTGCCTCACCTTGAGATGAGTACAGGGATGATATGGCTGGCCTCTTAATCTCCCTCCATTTTTCTGCATCACTAGCAGATTTCCTCACACTCTCCTGTCTCTTTCTGTATGTACCGAACATGCATTAGCATCAGAATCACATAAGGAAACTTGCTGTGGTCAGCAGAAGCGCAATATCGGGCCCTATGCTGACTAAGTGGTTGTCATGGATTTCCCCTTCTGTGCTGTCAAATCTCCACATAGCTGCAGTGTTGGACAGCCAGCTTGCTGAACCTGGGGGCAAATAGGGGCAAAGTCATCAAAGACAAAAAGGCAAGAGTACTTCAGGTAACTAAAGTCATGCAGGAAGGGTTACCTCCTCTGCTCTCACACCTTCATTCTCAGATATGTGATCTCAAACAGCTGGGGGATCTGATAGCATTTTCATTTTCAAGGAAGACTAAAACAAATATACTTACAGAAATGTCTGAGCTTTCTTTAAACATCTCATTCTTTATGTGAGGAAAACATTATTAATCATCATATTTGAATTTTGTTTATATTTGGCAAAATGGGATGTGGGTCCTAACCTTAATATTTTGGGATACAAATCCCACAAATAGATGTCTTTGATGGGGTAAGTAGGAAGGGATCAGAAACACAGGATTCAGCATTCTTTGAAATCTTCTTTGCTTTGAGTTAGTGAAGGAAATGCTTGGCAAAGTACATTACACCATAATGAACCTGCTGGAAATCACTGCCAGTTGTTTTCCAAAACCCATGTGCAGTCTGGTTATTCTGCTCAAAATTACCTGTAAAAAGTAGTTTATCATTCTCCATTTCAGTTAATGAGTTAGAAACCCTGGAGTTTGTGTGACTTGTTCCCATGACACTGGGGTGGAGGGGGGCAACACTCACTGTCAATGGGCTTATCTGTTTCTTCCTCCAAAGTCAATATGAACAGTAATACTAATCCTGGACATCATCTAAATTCTAAAATGGTGCGAAATGCTAAATGATGCTGAAATAATGCAAAAGAAATGACATCTGGTTTCATATGATCTTAAAGTATACCACAGAGCCCTCTTTGAAAAGTATTCAAAATTTGACTCTATAGAAATAAGACAAAGAATATTCACTTTTTTATATGAAGACATTTAAATAGTTTTGAGCCTTACTACTACTTCCTGAAGTAAAGATTAGATGCTCAAGGGCATTTGCCTATATTTTAATTTCCCAACAATGGCAAGGATATTTTATATCTCATTTGCTCTAGATTTCCTTAGGACCCTCTGGAACATTGCTACTCAAAGTGCAATCCACATAGCAGCATCCTGGGTGGGGGTGGAGAGAAGGAAGGCTTGTTAGAGATGCAGAAATTCAAGCTCCGTCCCCAATGATCTATTGCATCAGAATCTGCAGTTTAACCAGACCTCAAGGTGATTGAAGGTACATTCAAGTTTAAGAAGCATGCTCTGGAATAAAAATAGGCAAGTAAATTCCACTGTCTTTTGGTCAGGTATCAATGAGACAAAAACAAATACGTGTATGTCTACAAGGACAAATAAGAACCGACTTCACAGGAAGGCAAAGTAGAAAGCGACTACATGGTATGATTTAATATTCTCTAAAAGGAATGAAACAATCATTTTTCTGCTGGGACAAACCCGAGTCAGTAGCTCTCACATGTATTTGCCCTTTCACAAAACTGCTTTCAACCTTACGTCAACCTACATCAACCTTAGTTGTGTGGGGCCTCAGGAGTCTAGGTTTTAAACTAAAATTTGTCCCAAACAACTCCAAAGGGCTCAAGTACATACAGGCATATATTTACTTTAAAATATGTAGTTAATTATATTTATGCAATTATAATTCTCCTCACTTCCAGGTGCTCAAAGGAACATTAATACGTAGATGATATGATATGTGTTAATGACTGCTGGGCTAGTTGACTCACTGCATCTATAAATATTGCCTTCTGAAAATGCTGGTTCTCTGGGCACAAATATCATTTTTTAAAGAACTAAGGGCTGGGACTTTGGAAAAAAGTTTGCATTTTTACATGGCTTTATGTATGCATAGTAAATAAGAATAAGCCTTTTTAATTCTAGCAGCTATCCCTTTAAAAAGAAAACATTGAAGAGAGCTTTTTTTCCCCCATCTTAACTTACTTTGGTCTGTATTTGCTATTCATGAAAAGTCAAGAAGCATTTTCCTTACTATTAATGTCCAATGAACCATGTAAGTAAACACAGGAGAAAATTAATATATCCTGCCTGCATAGCATCATCAATTAATATTGAGTTTGTTGAAAAAGAAAAAAGGTTGCTGGAGATTAGCTCCACAGGAAACTGTATAGATGCCAAGAAGAATCCTATAAAATCTTCAGAATTGCAGTTTAAGTTCTAAACTGCAATTCTGATTTTCACTTATCAGCCCTCATGTGAGTGTAGCAATATACTCCCCAACAATAATAATAACTCTAAACGGCAATTTTTATGGAATGTGTACATGATTTTTGCAGTTTGTTTGTGTGCATTGTTCCATTTAATGCTTACAACAACCTTAGGAAGAGAAAGTAATGTCCTTATTTAGTGGTCCGAGCCATTGAAACACAGAGAGGTTATTCTCAGCATCATGTAGGTAGGAAGTGATGGTGACTGAATTCAAATTCAGGCAGACTGACTCCTGAGCCCAAGCTTAGTCACCATGCTGTATTGATTCAAAAGGAGGAAAGAGGTTTCCCAAACTTCCTTCTAGGACTTTAACTAGATGGCTAGCAGAGGAAATTGCCAGCAGGTGCACTAGCGAAAGGCAGTCGGTGGGGAGTTTTCTTCAATGCCAGAGAGCCCTCTAGATGCTCCACCACTCGAAAAGGAGAATACTCACTTTTTTTCTGAGAAGATTAAGTTGTTGTGGGTTAAATGCAGAACAAGAGAAACAATGACAATTAATGGTCCTAAACATACTGCTATGCTAAGAATAACCCACTCTGTTCAGCTCTGTGTTTCCCAGAAACCACTGCCCCTCCGCCTCCCCCTCTAAAAAAGGCAAAGAGAAAAACCTAGGCCACAATAAAAGAAAAAAATAGATTAACTAAAAGCAGTCTTCCTGGCATTGGGAAGAAGTTCTAAGTCCTGCTAACAGCAGCTAAAACAGTAGGATAGTGATTTTTGCAAAAAATGAAGCAAGACTTCCCCGAGGAAGGTCTGGGGACAATTGACATCTGTATGCTGTACTTGTTTTATTTTACAATCTATGGGCCTCCTTTCTCCCTAGCTAATTATCACCTCTTCAGGGCAGGGGAATAGTTATGTGCATTTTGGTATTTCTCAAACAGTGCCAACACATTAAAGGATGTTTCAGGAGGCAGTCCCTTCTTCCCCACTTTCCTCCCCACGTTACTGTGCTCAGCTCTCTTTGGCAGCATACTGCACAGAAATAAGATTCATTAGAAGGTATTTATAAATGATGGCAACTTATGTGGCTTTTACCACCCCAGGTATTAAAACCTGACTCCACCAGCTAGAGAAGTTTCCTCAGTTTCAATTTCTATACGGAATAAGATTAGAAGACATCTTTAATTCAAGTTTCTGGTGAGATAACTAAAGACTATGCGGAATGTAATTAAACCCACATTCTGACATGCCTTCCAAATCTCTAAATTTATGATTGACCATTAGGAATATCCAGAGGGTTGCTACTCAGTGAGAAACTAAGGAAATGGTTCTAGTTCACCCTGTATTCTTTTCCATCGGAATGCCTGGGCTCCTGTACTGTGTCTCGTCCTAGCTTACTTCATGCTGTCCATGCCACATGCGTGCTTCTTGAGCCAACTTTACCTCACGCCTCTGCAGCTTTAGAGAATAAGCCCAGCTCACCCCCAGCACTAGCAAGAGGTAAAAGATATCAACCACGACCATACATTTATTCTCCAATTTAACTCCTTCCTAGGAACAGTTGGAACATTCATTCCCTTTAGAATAAACACTGTCCCTAAAACAAGGGAGTCACTGATCCCATGGCCTTGGCAAGACAAATTAAACTTGGCGCAACATTGGTTCATTTTTAGAAGTCTGGATTATTCCATCTTTGCCACAGTCTCCGTATTACACTTGCTAAAGGATTCTCATTATGAAACTTCCTCTTCATTTTTGCACTTTCCAGAAGTATAGTCCTTAAGTATCTTTTACAGAATGTGCTCCTTCCCTCCAGTGAGCATAGAAAATGTTGGCCGATGGCTTGCTTTCCCTGTTAGCTCCCTTCAACATCAAAGGACATTCAAAGGAATGAGAACCCAGACTCAGATTGCAAGGCTATAACTCTCAATTCCATATGACCTTAGAGAAGTTATTTAACTCCTCTCAGCCTATGCCTTTATTTAGAAAGTTTGTATGAAAGTAGCTACCATGCAAGTAGTCAATGTGAAGATAGTATGACACAAATCAGGCACCTAACTCAGCGTCTGGTGTATGGTTAACACTTCAACAAGGGGGAGGCATTATGGTGATCTTCCTTTCGAACCCCTTAATACTTGAGTTTTAGTTGTCATATCCCCTTTTGCCAGTATCATCAACCTTCCTGGATGCCCTCTTAAAATCTCACCCTGGAGGCCGTACTTCATACCAAGACCCTGGAGATTATCACTGGAGACACTGCACTGCAATTTCCTATTGTTTTTAAAATATAATTTGTCCTTACATAGAACTTCATTCACCTCTCTCCATTCTGAAATTGACCCCAACCTATCTCAATCCATGTTTTTTCTGTGCTCAGTTCAGCTTGAAGGCAATTCCATCAACAGGTTTTAGTCTTGCTCTATCAGGTATGATTTATTATACATCTTCAGGGTGTAGGTTAAAATAGTCAAAATGTGATTAGCTATGAACAAAAGCAAAACATGATAAAGAATGATATAGCCACTGTCTTGTCCTTCAGGGTATTAAGGGTGATCACATTTTCCTATTTCAATAGGAAAAAGCTCATTGTGCTGAAAGCATAAGGGCAATGAGATTAAGTGCTACTGTGTATAATTTAATATTAGGTATTACTTGCATAATACCTATGTCTTCCTGCCACTGAAGCTAAACTACTTGCAAATGTTAATGTGGTACAATTGAATGCAAACCATTTTCTTTTGTGTCTCCTTGGCTGTAATAGAGTTAAAATGATAACAATAATCATAAAATGTGTTTTGTTTGTAAGGCAAATGATTAGCAATAAAGATGAATAATAACTTTTTATTAAAAATTAGAGTAAATAACAGATGGCTGAACCCTTGGACACCCCAGTAGAAAAAATCCTTTGGCGTTCTAGCTTGAGCATTTTGGGAAATGTGTATGGTACTTACTTTCTGATGAGTAACAGCATGTAGCATTGTGAAGCTTGATTAAGCAAATTTAATTAGTGTTAGTCAATGCATTTTTGTAAGTGGATAAAATATATTCCAGTTTAGGCATGATTGTTAATCGTTAATTTATGAAATAAAAGTTAAAATGTTGTAACCATAAAATATTAAAATTACAATAAGCCACATTTAAAGAAACAGGTTTTTTTAATACTAAAATTTCCTCAATTATTTTTTAACCCTATAAATCAAATAAAATTGTCTTAGTCTTCCCCTCTTTCTTTGATTTCGCCATTATATATCAGGTGTGTGTGGGGGGGGTAAAATGGTAACATGCATTTTGCATTCCCAGCTGAGGATGCCTATTACTAAAACTCTAAGACCACGTTACCCTATAATAGGACTTTATGACATTCTTCAAACCTGCGTGTTTTGTTGTATAGGACTTAACTTATTTAGGGTCCTTGAGACTAAAGACAAGCGGAGAATCTAGGTCTCATCTTAGAAAATAAAATGATCTTAGGAAAAGAAATAAAATGATAAATAAAATAAATTTTAAAATCCAAAAACTATTCAAAAAGGATATTCTCAAGACTGAAGGAAATCATATCCCAAACTAATTTGAGACTTTTCTAATCTAAGTTAATACTCTTAATGCTAGTCAGTGATAATTAATTAAGAAGAGCCTAGCATACTGCAAGACCTTTTGCTCCATAAAACTAGCATTCCTGACAAATACTGCAACCTGATCAAGCATAAGCACAAAATTTTAAGTTTTTCAGAACTCATATGTCATAGTCAATGTAGTCAACTAGGCTAGGAGAAAGATTTGGAAAAATATTATTTTATAACTTTGCTTAAAATTATTCTCTCTCCTCTCTCTGAGTCTTTTCTCTGACTCCCCCTCTTTGTCTTACTTCCTCCCTTTTCTTCATATCAGCTGCTCTAAAGTATAAAAAATATTGGTCATAATAAAGCATATGTGTGTGTATGTACATGTGTGTGTATGCATGTGTGTGTGTGTGTGTGTAGTTGGAGTTGGGGGAACATTTGAGGTTAGTTACTTTATAGGAAAATGAGAGTATCAACTATTATAAATCCTGCCACCTCCCAAAAAGTTATCAAATCCCACGAACAGGATTTCTAAAAATGGTAGCCACATACATTGTTCCCAAGAGCACACCTTGTCTCATAGGGAGACCCCTCCCCTTAGAATAGGGACAATGAGATTACAGAGCTCCAGAGGCATGTGGTCCTTGACCAAGGATATAGGAATGAAGGGAAGGTGATCAAATAAAATGGTGAAGAGATGGATATAAAGTCAGAATGGAAAACATATCCTCATGCAGAACATTCACTCCATTTACTCACTCAGTCAATATTTGCTGTGCATCTACATGCCGTGCACTATGCCAGCTGCTAGAGTTACAACACTGAACAAAACTGACACAGTCATTACTCTTCATGGAACTTTCAGAAGATTGATCCATAAGCTTACCAGAGGAGAGAAACAGGAAAATCCCACAAAATCCTTCATGATCTGGCTCTTGTCCACCTCTCTTATCTTACCTCATGTCATTCCTGACTCATCACCTTTGTCCCATCCGTACTAAACTAATTGAAGTTTCACCAAAGTGCATAGTCCTACCTCCCTGATGTTGTCACCTTTCCTGGGAAGCTCTTTGATTCCTCTCTTCTGGTTTATTGCAAACTGTATGATCTTACCCTCTTCCACAGGCAAACACAAAAGACTACATGTATAAATACATATTTTTTTATTTTCTTAATTTCTTTAAAAGTCATATGATATTAATAGTTAAAAGCAAAATTTATAAGCCTGTATTGGTATAAAATGATAGCAATATAATATATACCACAACAATAGTGCAAAAGATGTGATATAAGTGGAACTATACTGTTAGAATTTTTCTATATTTTACTTGAAGTAATTCAATGGCAACTTTTGCTATTCTGTTTTAATCTGTCTATTGTGATTTTTGACGATATTCTTTGGTGTAATTTTTTTACTCATTGCTCTAGTAATTGCAAAGTATATATTTAACTCTTCATAGCCTATTTGGAGTCATATTTTGCCACTGCTATTATAATTTAGACACTTTACCATTATACAGGTTCCATTCTTTTTTATTTATGTTATAGTTATAATATTTATATTACATCCATATATTGAAAACAGACAATATATTGATAACAGACAATGTTATGCTTTTTGTTTTCAATTGTCAAATATATTTTAAAGAACTCAAGAGAAGATATATTATTAATATATTTGCCAGTCTTGTGCTTTTCCTTCATTCCTGATATTCCAAGTCACTTTCCAGCTTTTACATTTTTTATTTCAAAATTTCCATTTGGTTCTTCTTTATATTATGTATTTCCTTTTCAATCTTTTCTACTTTAACTTTTGTTTTCAAGAGTGTTTGCCATTACTCTTTCAAGTATTTTTAATAGCTGCTTTAAAGTCTTTTTCAGATAATTTCTATCTTGCCATTGGCATCTATTAATCATCTTTTCTAATGTGAGTTGAGATTTTTGTAATTCCTTTTACGCAGAATAATTTTTTATTGTATCCTTAATATTTTGAACATTACTTTCTGAGAATCTATATGTTGTTTAAATCCTATGTAGAATGTTAGTATTTTTGTTGTAGCTGGCACTTGTTTAGTTTAATCCCACAGGTTCCAATACATTTTCTGTGGCCTATGGTTCCAAGATCAGTTAAATTATCATTGCCTTTCCAGTTAGGACTGCCAGATAAAAATACTGGACACCAAATATTGTGTAAAATATGCATATAATAAAAATTTATACATTTACTGTTTATTGGAAATTCAAATTCAACTGGCATCTCATATTTTTATTAGTTAAATATGGCAACCCTACTTGAGGTTCTGTTGGAATTTGTCCTGCATGTAGCTAGCTACCCAGTGGTGGTCTTAGTTCAGTTGCCAAAGCCATTGGTATGCTAATAAGAATTGGACTCATCCAACTGTATGGCAAGAATGAGCCCAGGAGTTCACTTTCTCACCCCTTCCCTTTTTCTGCTATTTCCCCAGTAGATTCTGGTTCCCTTGGGCCCCCCTTTTCCATCCTTTGCCTAGAAACTGCCCACTTGTGTAACTGCACTACATCCCAGCCCACGTGGAGGGAGGACAGGGAGAAAGGAAAGTCAGAACCAGCAGGCTTTGGCCTCACCCTTATGGAGCCTCAGTTTTACCAAAAGAAGAGGAAGATTATTCTTCCTCAGTGTGCCACCACCCCTGTTGCACAATAGCTTGATTATGGTGTTGAGAAAACAGAGTAAAGGAAGAGAAAAAAAGCACTGGGGTATTTTTCCCGTTCTCCCTGAGATTTAGAATTTCTGTTTTCTGCTCAAGTCAGAACTAGAGGACTTCTCCTCAATCTCTGACCCACAGTGCTCGTGTCAGGGTTTTAGATGGCTATTGACTTCAGGGGATTCTGGAGAGCAAAAAATTGTAAACTCTTTTCCAGTTCTGTGGTACTTCAAAATCTGATATTCTTTCCCAATTTACATGTTAATATTTGAATTTCAGAGTTACTAAATAGCTACCCATGCATTCTCTTAAGTGTTTATAATTGCTTTCAGTGGGAGAGGAAGGTACACATACGTTTACCTCATCTTACCATGAACCAGAGCCTCCAATGCTAACTCTTGAAAGACTGCAATGAGTTAAAGATACATATTGTAACCCCTGGAGAAACCAACAACAAATCATGCAAACACATATGGCAATAAAGGCAAAGAGCATGCTCTCTTCCCAGACTTCTTCTAGAAAGCTCCCTTTCCCATCCTTTCTATCACACAGGCAACCATATTGAAGACTTAAAGCTATTCTTGACTCCCACCCTCTCAGCTCCATCCTGAATTAAATTTTAAGGAGCCACTGAATGGATGTTCTTTGCTAATCTCTAGTCCTGCCATAGTAACTTATTCTAGTGGCCTATTTTCAGTAAATGTAATTATTGATATGTTTGTGTTTAGTATTAACTAAAATCTTTATTTACCACAACAAAAGGCAAGGAAGGAAGAACAGAGAAGCCAAAAAATGAAACAAGATAAATAAAAAATGAATAGTAAGATAGTGGACTTAAACACAACCGTATCAATAATTACATTTACTGAAAATAGGCTGCTAGAATAAGTTACCGTGGCAGGACTAGAGATTAGCAAAGAACATCTATTCAGTGGCTCCTTAAAATTTAATTCAGGATGGAGCTGAGAGGGCGGGAGTCAAGAATAGCTTTAAGTCTTCAATATGGTTGTCTGTGCGATAGAAAGGATGGGAAAGGGAGCTTTCTGGAAGAAGTCTGGGAAGAGAGTATGCCTAGGCTGGACATGCAGATCACTCTTGGAAATAATAAATGCTGATGACTTTAACTACTTCTGGATCTCTAAATTTTACCTTCTCATTCTCAAGCAACGTTTAGGTGATAGATCGTCCTTTAAATCATACTCTCCTGAGATATTAAGAAATCGCTGAGACTATCCAAAGCCTTTGGCACCTTGACCATAGTTTGAGTAAAATACCTACTAGCTGTTAGGTGCCATGCTTCTCTCCACAGCAAGATAGATGACAGATAGATGTATAGATGTATAGATAGATAGATACTCTTCATATTCATCAAAACCTACACAGTACGTATTAAATGCCCATTTTATAGTTGATAAAACAGACAGTTTAGAAGGGTAAATTATTTGCCCAAGGTAATACAGCCATGAGCAATGGAGATCAGACTTTGAATCCAGGATTATCTTGAAATCAAACACATGTTCTTTTCACTATACAACACTTTCTCCCTATTAGTAGATCTTAACATCCATAACATCCAGTAGTAACATCCAGTAGTAAAGAGACACTACTGGGACCATCATTGAGAGACTTGTATAGAACTCAAGGGAGACAAATTTAGACCCCAACAAACTAAAGATAGATGAAAAATCACAAAAGGTAGACTGGAGACCTTTTTGACTTACTACTCAATGTTCATATCATATTGCTAGCTCCCAGCGGAAAGAGGGAAATGCCTCGTTGATTGAAGAGGTATATGAGAGAAGCAAATACCAACATTTCATAAACAATCAATCACTACATGCATTTCAATAAGCACAAGTCCATTTTATCTGGCAATTATGCAATGGAAATAGACTTTAAAAAAAAAACGAAGACAATATTACTGCTGCAACCATAACATTTGAAGTTTATAAAAAGTGTTAATAGATAAAAGATAATAACAAATTTAAACAAAACTATATTAAAATCAAAATCAAATTAAAATTCTAGAGTTGCAGAGCATCTGGAAATGAGCTTTTTGCAGGACTTTAATAAAACTCAAAATGTACTAAATTACTCAAATGGTTTTTTTAACCTTTTAACAAGAGTTCTGCATTCCAATTTTTTAACACATAGCAAAATAGTATTTAATTCAATAAAATTGAAAGTCATTTTCTTTTCTGCAGTGAACATGTAATAAAGATATTCTTCATTTGATTTATTTTTAGAAGAGAGAACTTTAAAATATGTACACATTTAAGTAGAAAAATATAAATGATCCTATCTATACCCCTACATCATAGGTAAGTGCCAGGGGACTCCACACCTTTGATGTTTCTGTACTAATTTGATGTAATGACTTAGAGTAGAATTAAGCCAGGTTTTATTTATAGCAATAAAGCTCCTTTCAATGAAGACCTAATAATCCTTTACTTCAATTGCAGTTATTCAGGACTACCCTATGTATTTGAGAATGGGACATTGCTAAAAAGTAACTCAGCAATTGTAGGCAGGGTGAATCACTCAAGAATTGCTGGCATACAAGTGAACGTGGCCTCTAATCAAGGCATCTGAGAGCCTGGCTCCCAGAGACACATGAAAGAGTCAGTTATTTTCTTTTTTAAGATTCTTAGAAAGAAGTGGGGAAAAAACACTAACATTTTATAAAGCACTTACCATGTACCAGGTCTGTGAAATTGTCTCATTTAAACCTTACAACTAAACCCCTTTTTTATAGGTAAGGAAACCAAGATTCAGACCTTCTCAGATAAAGTAAGAGATTTCCATTCTGTCTTTAAAAATGAAAAACAAAGGTCCCTGATTGTAGTATACTGTGTTTCTATTTGCCTATGAGACTCAACATCTACCAATATACAATTTTATTCCACCTCCAAATAAAACACCTGCTAGCTGTGTGGGGCTAACATTATCCTCTGTATCCTTTTACTCACTGCCCAAACTGTTGATTTTACTAACAGTATTAACAACTTATAAAAATATTATGTGTTATATTGCAATCTTTCTCAACACTGACATAAGGGTTACCTTAAATGTAATGGTTACAATAATCCATAGTGCTGCCTACCAGCAGTAGGAAATTTGACATTTAAAGACTTTAAAATCTATCCTCCAGGCATGAGCAAGGCTATATGTGTAATATGTATGTAGATTCCAGCTTAATGTGTAATATTGATAATTTGAAGCAAGGTAAATATCCAACAAAAATGAAAGAGTTAAATTATAATGCAACTGTATCATGAGATACCACATAGTCATTAAAAATAATTCAATCTATTTATTGGCATACAAAATGTCTATAATGGATAGCATGATCATATATTTGTAAAGCATAAAAATATTAATATGTCCATATACACAGAGAAAGATCTGGAAATTACAAATTGCAATGGCTTTCCCTGGGTAGTAGAGGAAGTGTGCTGCCATTCTAAGAAGGAACAATCATGCCATGGAATTGGAATACCATGGCTAGGAATTGAGGGTGACCTCTAGGAAATGTGAGTGACCTTTAGCTGACAGCCAATAAGAAAATGGGGACATTATTCCTCCAACCATAAAAAACTGCATTTGGCTACCAACCTGAATGGACTTGGGAGAGGACTTTGAGCTCCAAATGAGAATACAGTCTGGCTGACACCTTGATTTCCACCCTGTGCAACTCTGAGCAGAGGACCCAGTTGTGCTGTGCCCAGACTCCTGACCTCTGAAATAAGAAGTATCTGTTGTTTTTAGCTGTTAAGTTTATGAAAATATGTCACACAGCAATAAGAAACTAATACAATCATTTAGCATAACAACTACAGAAACACTTATACAATCTCAATTTTTAAAAAATACGTAATATAATAAACAGAGAAAAAGACAGGATTTTCAAAATGATTATTTGATTTACTATTTTGAATAGTGTTATTAAAATATATTCCTGAGAAGAGTTTTAATTTAAATGTCAAGCAAAAAGAAAAGATTTCAAAACTGTACAGATTTGAAATCATCTGCATTTTCAGTTTTTAAAGTATTTATGAATATCTTCAATTAAGTGGCATGCAGAACCAAATAATACATTTTGATTAGAGATTGGTAAATTATGATGGAATAAACTAAAAACTTTCAATGTTTCTAAGGCACTCACTTTTATTCAAGGCCCCTGGAAATCTTCAATGGCATCTCAATATATCAAAATAAATTTTAAACTTCAGCCTGACAACATTTTCCACAATGGGATTCTGATTTATTTATTTATTTATTTATTTATTTATTTATTTATTTATTTATTTATTTTTGCCCAGCTTATGATCTGACCTCACTTTATTGACTGCTCACTTATTGTTTTCTTTCCTTTTTATGTGCCTTTGCTCAGGACACTTCTTCAGCCCACCCGTTAGGCAGCATATCAGCCAGCTAAGCAAGATTCAGCTCAGCTCCACTGGGAAGTCTGCCCTCCTTCTTTACTTACTTCTGCTGGTAAAACTGATCCCTTTCTCCTCATATTTCCAAAGACCTTTGTTGGTTTTACCACGATAAAATATATTCTCCTCTTCTTTGTTTTAGATTTATATTAGCATATGTTGTCACCCTCACTCCACAATGACTTCCAATATGTCAGGGATTGTCCTGTTCCTGATCTGCAGTATGTGGCAGAGGGCTATACATCTAGTTCATGGTCAAAAGAGAGATTACTGAATTTTTAAAAACTCCCACTTTCCCAATATACAAGAACAAAGTACAAACCATAATGCACATAATTTTAATTTAGGAAAGTCCAACTTGAAATAAAGGTCTGATGAGAATTAGAGAAATTCAGGTTTTTAAAAATGAGGAGAATTATTCAAAGATTGAACAGATCATAACAATTGCTAAATGAAATTGGAAGTGCAATAAAAGAGATTCAGGAGAAGAGGAAGGTCATACTTAAGAACTAGAAAAAAAGCACACTGTGTATAATATTCACTACACCTCTGTAGTTTCTGCTGTAGCATTTTACATTATTCAAATCTTTTTATCACTGCTTATGACAATATTTGCTTCCCTTATGAATTCATTTTCAATGCAGTCTTGTACTGTCATTGAATTTGAAAGATATTCTAATTTAAGATTATCAGAATTAGACAGAGGACTATATTGACTGAATAACAGGAAGTTTTATGCATATGAAATTCAAAATGCCTCAAACATAACTAAAATCACTGCAAGCTCAAGAGAAATATAAAATAGTATGTACTAGTAACAGTTTATTATCTCTAGTTCACATACAATTATTTTACACTTTTGGAAAATAATATTGATGTACTTATATAAAATGCAAATAATATAAAAGGCTGTTTGAAACTATATAAGATCTAATATTACAGTGTATAAAGGATACACATATGTATAAGGAAGTAGAATAGGAAAAAGAAAACAGGAAGTTAACTATTTAGTGCTCTATCTATGCCAGGACCTAACTTGGAACAGTAATAATAGCTAACACTTCTTGAGTGTTTATCATGTCTAGATATAATTCTGAATGTTTATATGTATTGCACCATTTAATCTTTAAAACAAACCTTTCAGTTTAGCATAATTATTTTTCCCCATTTCCAGATGAGGAATTTGAAGCACAGAGATTACATAACTCGCTAAATATCACAGAGCTAAGAATTTCAAAGATGAAACTTGAATTTAAGCAACCAAGCACTGTGTACTTATCCTCTACATTATGTATTTCCTGGCTAGTTTTATCAGCTCCATTTTACAGAGAGGAACTTGAAGTTAAGTGATATTAAGTAGGTTCCCCAAGTAGATATCCCTAATCAATGACAGAGGCAGCATTCAAAATGAAATCTGTTTGATTTCAAATCCTCTGATGACTCCTCTATACCACCTCCAAAACCGCATGAGATAAAATATTAATAAAATATATTCAAACCATATTCTATCCTTTCTATTATTTAGATACCAACTGCATTTCTTCCTAGCTGTGTGACATTAGGCAAGCCACTACATACTTTTTGCTTTAGTTCCTTCATCTGTAAAATGAGGATAATAATACTTCATACCTCAAACTAATTGTTTGGAAGATTGAATATGATATGTAAAACAACTTAATAATACCTAGCACAAACTTCTTTTTAATATTATCATTATCATTATTACTGTCATTAGTATTTATAAATTATTGTAGTTAGAGAGATAATGAAAATATATTAATACTACTGTACTAGATTGAGTACTAAGCTAAGCACTTTTTCAACATTATCTCATACCAATAACCCACATTAAGTTGTTGTGAAACTCATCTGTAAAACTGTGCAGATAATGAGAAAACTCATCATTTTACAGGTGATGAAAGGGAAGCTTCAGAAAGTTGAGGGAGTTTCCCAAGATCATATAGCCCATGAGTGGCAGGACCAGATATCAAACCTGGGTTTAAGTGACGCCAAAGCCGCAGGACAGTATGTGATTGAAGTCAAAAGAAAGGTGTAGTCCAAGTGTTACAGAAGTTCGAAGGATGCAGAACACTTCTTGCTTAGATGATTGAAAAGAGTTTTCCCGGATGGGTTGACATTTGAGCTTGGCTGTTAGGGTAGGCAGAAATTCAATAGATGAAAAGTACATCTTTTGAAGGGCAAAACAAGCTTATGAAACAGATAAACAAAGGTCTTTAAACCAGATACAATCCACAGCATTGTAGGGAAAAAATAGAAGATAGAGCTAGAAAGGTGAACATATAAACTCCATGATTGCAGGGCCTGTGCTTCCAGAGTTATTCTGTTTAGTATAGCAATCTTGAGATACATGTGACACCTAAAATGTGGCTAAAGAGACTAAAAGATTGAATTTTAAATTTTATTTCACTTAATTAAAATTTAAATCTGAAAACCAATACTCAACTCAGCTATTGAAAAATTTCAAGTATGTTTAGAACAGCTTAGATATGTAGATATACTTTTTCAGCTGTACATCTTATAAAATCTAAATACAAATTAAGGCTTTTATTGAAAATTTACCTTCTGAATTGAGATGTGCTATAAGCATAAAACATACATTGGATTCTTAATATTGATTTTAAAAGACTATAAAATATTTCATGAATATTAGTGAACATTAACAGTGATTACATTTTGATATTTTATAGACTTTGTGTTGAGTCAAAATGCATTATTTAAATTAAGTTTACCTATTAATTTTACTTTTTTAATATGGCCACTAAAAAATTTAAAAGTACATACACAACTGACATTATAGTTCTGTTAGACAGAACTATTCTAGCCTATTCCTGGCACTAAGTAGGCACTCCATAAAATACTTGTTAACCAAATGTAGTAGGAACCTTACAGCCAGGTTAAGGATCTTGTATTTTATTCAACAGACAAGAGAGCCACTAAAACTTCTCAGTAACAGAAGTGATATGCTCAGAGCACTATTTTAGAAGGCTCCATTGGAAGAATAATACATACAGAAGAGAAATTGAATTAGGGTAGAAGTACATTGCAATATTAAAATAGGACCTGAATACATACTGCTCCTCCACAAATTCTTCCAAAGCAGCTCAGTCTAGTACCGTAACATTGTGTAAATGTTCCATGTTTCTCATGAGAATTCCAAACACTCTTAAAAGTGAACGGCAATTCCTTTTCCAGCAGAGCCTTACTCCTCTATGCACCTCATTACATCACCTGATGCTTTTAAAGAGAAAGTCAGAATCCATGCAGTTAATCTCTGTATAGAGCTACGTGGGAGAGAACTCCCTTTATTATAGTAATGATCTGCCAAATATAGCTTCATAGCATAATTCTGAAATATACACAGATGGAACTACAGGTATGAAAAAGCCTGAATCTACTGTGTTCTCCACACAGCAATCAGAGTTCTCTTTTTCATCACATGTCTGTTTGTGCCATTCCCTGTTGAAAACTTTAATGCTATGCCATGGCTGAAGATGAAGTCCAAACTCAATTAGCAATCCTTCCCCAACTAATACTATTCTGCCTAAACTTTCTGCAATTCCCTTCTATAAACACTGACTCATTCAGGCCTCTGTCCGTGGTAAGTGACAAGAATCTAACCCAAACTAGTCAAAAAATTTGTTGGTCTCATAATAAGTAAATGTCCCATAAATAGACACATGACCAGTTGATGCTGGCCTTATTCACTCCTGCTGCAGACAGACTTGCTCCATGTGGCAGAATAAATGTCTACCATCGAGCCTTATCTCATTTTCTTAAAACTCCTTGACCGAAATTGCAAAACACATTCTCCTCCACTCTAAATAAATAAACGCTACCATGTGGAGCGTGTGTACCACTTCCAAGCACTGTTCTACTGCTTTATATGTGACAAGTGATTTGATCCTCACGACACCCTACTATCATCCCCACTTTGAAGATGGGAAAACAAGCATAGAGGGATGTACTAACTTGCCCAAGATCACCAAGGTAAGAAGTGGCAGGGCTGGGATTCGGAACCAAATAGACAGACTCTGATATCAAGGCACCTCTACAGAATCACTGCTGCCAGGGGAAAAGGAATTGCGATTGGCTATGCCTCAGTCATTGGCTCACCCCGTGGAGGAGTGGGGGAGCACTGCCGTGGACAGCTCACCAAAAACACAGGACATGACAGAAGTCGGAGAAAAAGACCACTAGGCAGATCAAAGCAACAGAGTCTGACAGAAAGTCTATGTTTCAAACATAGCGGACGGAACAAGTCGGCCTTTATAAAATTTACCAGGCACTCCTTTACTTCTATAATTCACCACTCTTTCCACCCCCGCCTCCCAACCCTCTTCCCTAAGAACTGCTATTTATCAGTCTGCAAGGAAAGCTCCAGCAATGAACGACCTCTTCAGCAACACTTCCCTGGTTCCCACAAGCAGAATCAATCACCGCCTACTCCGTGTTCCTTCCACGCCTCGTGCAGCCCAGCAGCGGCAGTGCAGACACACGTTCTGTGCGGAGACCCTGTCATTCCTACTCCTTTAAAAGGAATTTGTGGTAGCAGGACTTCGTCTAGCACATTTTTCCTCCACTTACTCACAATTTTTGCTTTCTTTAGATTACTTCAGGACCTTGAGATTAATGCTGTTCCACTCCACTCCACTCCTGGGTTTCCTGTTAGTAGGCATTGGAGATTGTCTTCCCTCTCTTCTCCCCTCTCCAGCTGTTTTCCATATTCAACTGTCATTTTTTAGTGAAGACCCCTAACATGGGGGCTTGTTTTAAGGAACCTGTCTCTGACATACCACGCTCCAGCATTTCTCCATTATGGTGCTCATTTAATTAGTGTATAGTTATTTGTTTTGATTTCTGTATCTCCCTATGAGACTTTGACCTACTTAAGGATAGGGATTGTGAATAAATAACCTTGTTAGCCCTAATGTTGAAAGGAGTTCCTGGCCACAGTAGGGAAATCTGTTTCCTTGAATTGAAGAAACGAGGAGAAGGAGGAAGGGAGAATAGAAGGGAAGGATAAAAGAAAGAAGAGAGAGAGAAAAAAATTGTGAAATTATTTTAGTATTCTTGGGCAAGGACAATTAAGAAAACATTCAATTCAAACTTAAGTCAAATAACTCCTTTTAAATTTATAATGGTGGAAAATTAAAGTAATGAAACAGTGAAACAATTCCTGTTGTTGTCCAGGGGAGAAAATTCTCAGAAACAAGCTTTTCCTTTATGACCTTGGACACATTTGCCTTTATCTCCTATGACAACTTCAAGCCAATGCAAGAAAAGGGGGAGTTAATCAAAGTAAATTTTCTTCTTATCAGGCCCAGAAAAGTAATTTAGATTAGAGGACTGCTCAACAGATCATTTTGCCCTAACTTCAATCTGGCCTTTGAACAGAAGAGGGCGGGTGGGCATCACCCTGAGTTTGGATTGGCATTGATCTTGTCTAAGTTACTTACTCCCTGCAGCCTAGTTTCGTCTATTCCTCTGGCCAGGAGAGAGTGGTGTGGTTAGAAATGGTTGATAGTTGAATCCCTCAGCAAGAAAGCTCACTAATAAGTATATTTTCCTTGACAAAATGTTTCAAAAAAATGTGTTTCTGATTCTACAAAACAATGTCCTGAGAGACAATTTCTTAGGAGTAAAATCTGTATCTTTCTCCAAAATGAAGTTAAGGTAACACTTGACACAGCCAGAGTGGTCAAAAGTATTAATTTTGGACCTAGAAGATTTAGGTTCCAATCCTAGATCCTCCACTTTGCTGACTGTGTGACCTTGGGCAAATTATTCTAATCTCGGTGTGCCTCAGTTTCCTCGACTGTACATGAAGATAGTAATACCTCATATAGTTGTGAGGATTAAATGAGCTGGTATTTGTAAAGTACATATGTACAACTATGCCTAATACACAGAAGGCACTACGTATTTGTTAAAAGTAAAATAAATCCAGCAGACAAATATAAAGTATATAAATACTTTTGAAACATTATCTAAAATTACTAAGAGTAAAGAGAAGACAGAACAGAAGAACAAATTCATACATCTTACATATACATATATATGAAGTGATGTGGATGAGTTTCAAATTTTAAGTTTAAGTAACTGAAAACATTAAGTAATGTAGGTCCAAGAGTTTTATGTTTTCTTAGGTCAATAGGTTGTTAAATTAAAAAGTATTTCACTAAGTAAGCAGCATGTATGTTATATCAACTTTGAGAAGCCTGATGGTTTCTTATATAACCAGTGTGTCTTCTCTCAAGCTAACTTTAATGTTCCCAACAATTCATGAAATATTGCTTAAAACCTTTTAATTAAACCATTAATTGTCTTTTAAGTACTTTGTGAGGACAGCGCCTTATTGTCACAGAGAAGAAAAATTATAAGTTCTATAAATCCTACAAAAGTTTGAAAGCACCCAGAGATCAGTAAGTGCTCTGCCCTGTAAACTCTGTCATTTCCTTCTTAGGCTGTGCTGTCATCAAATGTCTGCCTCCGTCTAAGAACAAAAGATTTCAACTCCCTATTTTTAAAGAAAGAATAAACCTGATAAAGGTATTTTAATGACAGTATCTCATAACAATCTTATTGGTTCTTGTTTGTTTGCTGTGTTGCTGATTTTTAAAATAGTTCATGAGATCCAAATTTCAGAGTAAAATATTAATAAAAGCAATGCAAAAAGGAAAAGCTTAGTAACAGGACATCACATCTACTAGCCTTAATAAAGGTTCATTTTAAGTTCTCTGCCATTTATCATGCTAATTAAATGTTTGAAAAAGCCTTCTAAAGCTCAGAGATTTTTCCTCCTCCCCATACTATATCTTGGGGGATGCATTTGGAGAATCCAAATACTACTAAAAAATAATAATCACATGATCAGGGAAGCCAAAAACAATAAATTGAAAAACTCAAACAGGACCAGCTATTGTGAAGTTAATAAAAAATATTTTTTTCTTCTCTACTGTCACAAAATCACAGAAGTAAAGATAGCAAACATTCTGTACACTTTTGCATAGATAAAGTCCCAAATTATCACAGGGAAGTCATTTTCTAATTCTATTCTCCCACCCTCCTTTTCTCCACAGGAATCAATTCCCAATCTAATTCATGTTGTTGTCAGATATACTATCCCTGGGTTTCACTGTCCAAGAGGAGAATTGTGCAGCCAAGAGAAGATGAAGCAAACTTTATAAAAGAAAGGATGTTGAATGCAAACTCTAAACATACCTAAAGTCTAAACTCACTGACTTGGTCACAAAATGAGCTTAAGGGAAAAGGGAAATTTACGGGAGGCCTACAGGGTTATCTCTTGAAATCCAAGGTCAAAAAATGCAGCTGGGGTTTGTGAGACACTAGAACCAAGAACAGAAAAGTCAGCAGGAGCCAACACAGCTGCTATTTTCAACATTTTTGTTCTCTCAGGGAAGCAAGATCTAACATCTCTCTTTCTCTCTACAAATTGGCTTCATTCTTCAACTTTGAGATGGAATCACTTACAAATGGGCCACCTGACTATCGTCATCACAAATTCCTGGAGGAGAGAATCTAATTAGAGGAGATATGCTTCCAGATATGTTCTCTTGGTCCAGTGAGTGTTGGCAGTTTGTGTTATAGAAATAGAGCACAATGGGGGTCACAGTGATAGTCTACATCAAAGGTTGGCAAATTTTTCTGTAAAGGGCTATACAGTACATATTTTAGGCTTTAGAAACCATAGAGTCTCTGTCAAAACTACTCCACTTTGCTGTTGTAGAACAAAAGCAACGGTAGACAATACTTAAATGTATGGATGCAGCTGTATGCCAATAAAACTTTATTTAAAAAAATAGGTGTTATGCAGCACTTGCTCTGCAAGCTGTAATTTGCTGAGCCATGGTCTACAACTACACTGTGAGCAGAAAAGACTTTTTAAGAAAGAGATGGGGTGAGTTGGAGTGGGTAATCATCTGCAGTATACTCACCAAGTATACTACATTGGAAGCATTGTCCTGTGATGTATGGGGGAAGCTGAACAAGCATGGCTGCAAGTCATGAGGCAAAAGCATCATGTTCTGAGAAGGATTTTCATTCTAGCAGCATAATTTCTACCTCTGCACCAGGCCTACATCTCCTCAGGATAAATAGGGAAGGGAGAACTCACAAGTAAAGTATCCAATCCAGCAGACTGTGTTGGAATAGAGAGATCCGTGCTGCTATAGGAGAGGCAGGTTTTCAGAAATGTATGCCTGACAAACTCATATGTAGCTACAGCACTACTGGGAATTGTATATTGTGGGGAAAATGGTAGATAAACTCACAAGGTACAGTTGGAAAACAATACAGTAGGCAATTTTAAAGTCCTATTTTGAGCTAGGAATAAAAAGGGGATATAAATATTACATGAAGCTGTGTTTAAAAATGTTATTCCATCCATTTCAGCAAACCAGATATTCAGCATTTAAAAGCACCTGAAAACAGCTATGATAAGGATGAGGGAGAGACACTTGTACTACCGGGATAGCTGCCCCAACAGCACTGGAAAAGCAAAGCGCTAAAAGGGCATTTTTGTCTGATGCTTTCCCAAAGCAACCAGTGTGGCCAAAGAATTCTGCAGGAAAGGATAAGCTTTCTTTAGCACTTGCTGCAGCCAAGATAGGGTGAGCAAGACCCAGTTCCACAATCAGGAGAAGAAGACAATCAGAGATGAGTTTCAGTGACTGGGCAGCAATTTTTCTCTATGCCCTCGGTGGCTTCAATAGATTCATTAGTTTACATTTATCTCCTTAGCAGGACTGTTCCTCCCCTCTCTGCCATGTGAGATACACTGAAAAAAGAGGGAGATGGCAACTACTGAAGCAGGAAGATATTACAGGTATTATTAAGATATTGAGTACTTGATATTTTAAAATCAAAACTCAAAAAAAATGGTCTCCAGCTCTATAATAATACACACACACACACACACACACACACACACACACATATATATATATGGCTTCCAAATATAGGCGTACTTTGAAGATATTGTGGGTTTTGTCCCAGACCACTACAATAAAGCAAATATCACAATAAGGGGAGTCACATAAGTTTTTTAGTTTCCCAGTGCATGTAAAAGTTATATTTATGCTATACTATAGTCCATTAAAGTGTACAATAATATTATGTCTAAAAAAAGTATGTAATTTAATGAAAAATATTTTATTGCTACAAAATGCTAGTGATCATCTGAGCCTTCAGTGACTCATGATCTTTTTGCTGGTGGAGGGTCTTACTTCAATGTTGATGGCTGCCAATTGATTAGGGTTGTGGTGGTTGTTGAAGGTTGGAGTGTCTCTGGCAACGTCTTAAAATAAAACATCATTGAAGTTTGCTGCGCCAATTGACTCTTCCTTTCATGAAAGAATTCTCTGCAGCATGCAATGCTATTTAATGTCATTTTACCCAGAGTAGAATGTCTTTCAAAATTAGAGTCAATCCTCTCAAACTCTGCTGCTGTTTTATCAGCTAAATTCATGTAATATTCTAAATCCTTTGTTGTTATTTCAAAATGTTCACAGCATCTTCATCAGAAGTAGATTACATTTCAAGAAACACTCTCTTTGCTCATTCATAAGAAGCAATTCCTCATTTGCTGAAGTTTTATCATGAGATTGTAACAACTGAGTCACATCTTCAAGCTCCACTGCTAATAATTCTAGTTCTCTTGCTATTTCTGCAGTTACTTCCTCAACCGATGCCTTCAACTCTTTAAAGTAATACATGAGGGTTGGAATCAACTTCTTCCAAACTCCTGTTAATATTGATATTTTGAACTCCTCTTACCAATCACAAATGCCCTTAAAGACATTTAGGATGATGAATCCTTTCCAGAGGTTCTCAATTTACTTAGCCCAGATCCATCAAAGGAATTACTCTCTATGGCAGCCGTAGCCTTACCGGATGTATTTCTTAAATAATAACACTTGAATATCAAAATTACTCCTTGATCCATGTGCCATAGAATGGATGTTGTTTTAGCAGGCATGAAAACAACATTAATCTCCTATACATCACCATCAATGACTAGGTGCATTGTCAATGAGCAGTAATATTTTGAAAGGAATCTTTTTCTGAGCATTGGGTCTCAATAGTGGGCTTAAAATATTCAGTAGACCATTCTGTAAAGCGATAATGCTCTCATCCAAGCTTTATTGTTCCATTTATAAGGCAGAGGCAGAGTAGGTTTAGCATAATTCTTAAAAGCTCTAGGATTTTGGGAATAGTAAATGAGCATTGGCTTCAACTTAAAGTCACGAGCTGCATTAATCCCTCACAAGACAGTCAGCCTGTCCTTTGAAACTTTGAAGCCAGGTGGCAACTTCTCTCTAGACAGCATCTTCTTCCAACAGAAGGTTGTTTAGTTTACATTGAAAATCTGTTGTTTAGTATAGCCACTTTCATCATTTATCTTAGTTAGATCTTCTTGAAAACTTAGTGTAACTTCTATATCAGCACTTACTGCATCACCTTGCACTTTTGTGATATGGAGACAGCTTCTTTCATTAAAGCTCATGAATCAACCTCTGCTAGCTTGAAACTTTTGTTTTGCAGCTTCCTCACTTCTCTCAGCCTTCACAGAATTGAAGAGAGTTAGTGAGGGCCTTGCTCTGGATTAGGCTTTGGTTTAAGGAAGTGTTATGGCTGGTTTGATTTTCTATTCATACCACTCAAACTTTCTCCATATCAGCAACAAGGCTGTTTTATTTGCTTATCATTCATGTGTTCACTGCAGTAGCACTTTTGACTTCCTTCAAGAACTTTTCCTTCACAACTTCACTAATTGTTTGGTGCAAGAGGCCTAGCTTTAGGCCTATCTTTGCTTTTGACATGCCTTCCTCACTAAGCATCATCATTTCTACCTTTATTTAAAATGAGACATGTGAATCTTCCTTTCACTTGAACACTCAGAGGCTGTCATAGGGTTATTATTTCACCTAATTTCAATATTGTTGTGTCTCAGAGAATAGGAATGCCCAAGAAGAGGGAGAGAAATGGGACAATGGCCAGTTATCAGAACAGTCAGAACACACACAGCATTTATTGATTGAGTTCACTATTGTATATGGGCACAATACTTGGTGCCTCAAAACAATGAAAATAGTAACATCAAAGATCATTGATCACAGATCACCATAACAGATCTAATAATAATTTAAAAGTTTGAAACATTATGAGAAAAAATAAAACGTGACACAAAGACACAAAGTGAGCACATACTGTTGTAAAAGAATGCGCCAATAGACTTGCTGGATGCAGCATTGCCAAAAACTTTCAATTTGTAAAAAAACACAGTATCTTTGAAGCACAATAAAGTGGAACACAATGAAGCAAGATGTGCCTGTATATTTTCCACAGTCTGGAGATACTATAGCATCATGGTCAAAAGCAAGCCCATGGTTTATGCCTTAGCACTGACCAGCTGTAGAATTCTGAATTACTGAATTACTAATCCTCTCTCTGCCTCATTTTCCTTGTATTAAAAATGAGAAGAAGACTAATCGCTACCTCTTAGATGGTACTCTTAAATGAGACGAAATACATAACAAACTGAGCTTAACATACTTCTGCTAACCATAAATGCTAGTTATTATATTATATATTATATAGTATGATATTAATAAAAATTTAAAACTAGGTAGCTAGAGAGAAGTTAAAGAGATATTAAGCCATCACTGTGATATTGCATGAGACAATTAGCACTGAGAAATATTAAAAGGCATTTTTATTGTTCTTTGAGCCAGTGCTTACAAAACTTCAGAATCTTGGCTACTTCTTTCAGAAAGAAAATGATAAGGACTACCTTCATTTGTCATTGCCTTACATGCTCTCCTACACATGCTAAGTTTCATTTTTACCATACTACAGGATTCCTCTGGAACAACGAAAAGACAGATATCTAATCACTCATTCATTATTCAGCAAGTATGCCCTCTATCATAGCACCTTACATTACTACATTATGCACTTGAAATATAATCATGACAAATATTAGCCCTGTCTCCTGGGGGATTACTGTCTAATTACAGGATGCACTTCAAGGCATAGGGACAGACTTTTTTACAAAGTATAGTGGGTATGATATTTCAGACCATAAACTCATAGGGGAACAAAAGGAGTTAACTTTATCTTTCTATAAATGAACTTAGTTCCTGTTTTGAGACCTCATTCTGTCTGATAGCAGAAAAGGTAATCTTGGTTGGTTTGAACTCTCCAATATCTCAGGGTTTCCTCTTCTGTTCTTTTCTATGGAATTACATCTCCATTCCTTGGGCCTCATAACATCAAGCTATCTGGTTGTTTGGTCCCTGGAGCTATCTGTCTACTCTAGCATTCACTGAAAGATTTATTATCACATTGTTTCCTCCACCATCACTATGCCCTTACATCAACACCTGCAGTATCATCTACTTTCACACTGATATCTGGCTGTGCTGTCTACCCTTCATCCTTCCCTCAGGACTTCATCGTGTCTACAGTCTGCCCTCTCAGCTATTGGTTTTTACTCTTCACAGATTTACAAGAAAATATTGCCTACCCATTCTGAGGCTTTCTCAAGCCCTCTTTGTTCAAGACCCTTTGAAACTATCTTTCATGAAGATTTCACATTATGGTAATGCAGGAAAATCTATAAGGCTACCATACCCAGAGCTCCCAGATAACAAGTGAGCACAGGATCCCATTACACCATGAATCTATATCGGAATTCTGTTGATCTAACCCAAGGAGGCTGAGGTAGGGTCTCCTCTCAGGGATTCATAGCAGCAACTCCTTCTATTGGTTTTTTTCTACCACCCCTCTGTTTCAATATATTACACTCCTCTAGAACTCTTCCCTTTCTCCCCAGGTATAGAATTTTTCATTTTTACTGGTGCAGGAAAAAATTGTGTGAGAAATTATTCTTCTACATCTATTGTCTTATCAAGATCCTTAGTTTCTGAAGTTTAAAAGTCAATAAATAACACTTTATTTTTTATCTACTTGGGAAATTCATGTTATGTCTAGATAACCCAGTGAAATAGTGTTGTGGGGCAAATAAATTTCCAAGGATGAAAATATAACAAAATCTTATTGTTCTACATGTGAAGAGTCAGAGTCCTCTTTGAGGGAATGAGGACCTCTTTGTGGGATTTGTGAGAATCCTGCAGTAACAAGCACTGGGTCCATATCTTCATGTCAAATAGTGATAGAATGCTTTCTATACACTTAGCTAAATCTTAAGTTTGGTCATTATACCAATTGTTATGGGTTGAATTGTGCCTCCCACCAAAATATGTTAAAGTATTTACTCCTGGTACCTGTGGGTAAAATCTCATTTGGAAATAGAGTCTTTGTAGATATAATCAAGTTAAAATGAGGTCATTAGGGTGAGCCTTGATTCAAAATGATTGGTGTTCTTATAAGAAAAGGAAAAGAGACACAGACACACAGACATACCAGCAGAGAACGGTATATGATAAATGGAGCCAGAGATTGAAATATTGCATCCTTGAAATGCCAGTGATTGACAGCCATCACCAGAAGCTAGAAAGAATTCTCCCATACAGTCTTTGGAGGGAGCATAGCCCTACTGATGTGCTTTTGAACTTTTAGCATCCAAAACTGTAAGATAATAAATTTCTGTTAAGTCATTCAGTTTTTGGTATTTTGTAATGGCAGCCCTAGGGAACTAATACACCAACAGCGTTTCGAGGGTTGCTCATTTGGTAGGATATAAGGTTCAAAAAGATTGGCTTATAAGCTCTCCTGACACTAAATAATTTTCAGAATACTGAAAAAGCCCTGACAAAGGCAACAAACTGATTGTAACTGACCTCTTCTCAGGACTAGATTACCTGATCTTAGAGCTTCTGAGGAAGACAAGAGATAAAACAGAGCCAGCTGTAGAATACAGTTGAGGTTGCTCTGGGTGGCCACTGCTTTTAACCCTGTGAGAAGGTCGGGACAGTTTGTCTGCAGAAGCAAAAGAGGTTCTGACTTCAAGGCTCAGTCCTGGGCCCCCTCTGCTTCACTTTTCATATTTTCTACCTAGATAATATCAGATGGTCCCATGAAGTTAAGTGTTATGTATATGCTGATGGATTCTAAACATGTTGTTCAATGTCTGAACTCCAGAATAAGGCCAGGCTTCTATACCCAATCATCGGTTTGACCTTTCCATTTGATTGTTGTTTTGCAATCCAAACTTTGATAAATCAGATATCTTGACCCACAGATATTCTCCTTACCAAAGCTCTACTTAGTATAATATTTCCCAACTCAGTAAATGATAGCTCAGCCCATTCATTTGATTTGTCCTAAAAGACAAGTGTACCCCAGATACCATCCATAAGCAGCTCCTGTCATTATGTTTCCAAAATACATCCCCCTTCATAGTCACTATCCTTCTATAGGATACTATCATCTATCACTTGGACTTTTACAACAGCCTCTTTTTACCTTATAGTCAGTCCATTTTCCACTCAGTCATTGGAATAATTTTTTCCTTTAACTTTTTAAATTTAATTTAAAAAAATTTAAAACATCATTCAAATATTCAAACTTAAAAAGCCAAACAGATTACACAATTTTGACCCTGGATCAAGGAAAGCTATGAAAAAACAAATCAACCCACCAAAAATGTCCATATTGGAACCTATAACATAGGCCTGCATTTTCTAAAATGTGGTCTGAAGAAATGGTCTTCTAATATGCAAAAAGGGAAAAAAAGCTGTGTTGCAGAAGATACAATATCTTTTTCTTAGGACTTTACAATACACCTTAGTGAATTTGAGGACTCTGAGATGTCAGCAGACACATACTCAACACTGTTTAACCTAGAATTATACTTGATCATGGAACGCTTTTTATTTGTAACATCTATTAAAAAATTATAACATTTAGGAAAGCATTTTGAGAAGTGCTGCCATAAACCAAGGGATTCCAACTGTAGGCTGGCATCCACCAATAAATTTCAAAGCCTAAGCCGGCAGATATTCATGTTCTGTCCAGTTCTGACTCCTGGTTTGCAGGGATTTGCAGCACAGAGAGAAGGGCTAAAGGTGGCACCACACCTTTAGGAGGGCCTTACTGTCAGCAGCTCCAGCCCCGTGATCTGAAATCCAGAGGAAGTTAAGGCAGCTCTTCATGATAAGTGAGCAAAATAGAATCCTGACCATCTGGAATTGATTAAAAAAGGAAACAAAGGACATGGACCCTATATGCAGTTTGATTATGAAGAGGCAGATGTTTGGCTAAAGCTTTATCAGAAGTTCAAAATCAGTATGCAAAATTGAAAAGAAAAATAAATATCTAAGGTTCATTGCTCCATAATTAAGTTCAAAACCATAGTAATGTGCCAGCTTATTATTATTTATTAATAAAATTATTGAGCCACATGTTATATTAACTGATCATCCAAGATTCATGGAGGGTCACGTAAAAGATAGAATGGACATTTTGGAAGAACTTAGTATTCCATCTTTGTTTTTTTTTTTTTTTTCTTTAAACAAGGAAAGAATCAGTATATATGACATCTGAGGACAATAGTTTCCGGTGGCATTTAGTAAATTAAACTTTCACTAGTAGAATATGCTTAATTCAGAAAAAACAGTTCCAAGAGAACAATTTTAAATAATTATACATTGGAATAAAATAATATAGAATGTAGAAAGAAAGTCTATTCTAAATATAAACACTTTCTATTTCTCAAAGAAATATAAAAAGTGTCTGCAAATGCTTTTTGTGTATCTAAGACTGGAGAGTAAAGAATAAAATAGTGGTAAACAAAAAATGATACACTAAGTGAGTTGATAATTCCAGGAGAAGCTAAGAGCCGTGAAATTCAGAATGAGTAAGAGATGGTTGTAAATATTTTAAGGGGAAAAAGAGAAAAGAGAGTACATGTAAGCTCCTTAATAAATTAGAACTATTAAATCCATGATGGATAAAATGCTGAGGCATTGAATTCGTTTTAATTGTCCTCTAGGTAAAAAATAAAGGGAAACTTTCAGGAGCAGTAAGTTGTAAAGTGAGAATTGTATGGTCCTTTGGGAAGAAGAGGGGTACATATTCTGTTAAAGGAGATGGCCAGGACAGGGGCTGGGTATTTTAAATGCACAAACTTCATTTATTTGGTTACCTTGAAACTCTTTCATTTGTCGAAACTGATCCAGAGTTGCCCCCTTCCCCACCAACTTTGGAGGGAACCAGGTTTGCTAAGCAAATTACTAATGTAAACACAATTAAAGAGCTACTGTTTAAACAAACCTGGCAGGTACTTTGCTTGGCAACCCTTGGTTAGCCATTAGTCCGTGTTACTAATTAACCTACTCCTTCTGCCATCTGCTCTTTTCTCTTCACAGTCTCTCCCTTAGAGAGTGCATCTATTTTCATGATTTCCCCTATCACCTCTTTGCTAATGACTCCCAAACTTATGTATCCATCTCTCAATTCTTTTCAAGTGCTAGACTCGCAATTTCAAAAGCTAAATCAAATTCTGTGTACACAAAGCCTAGCTCATTTTGTTTTTCCTGAAAACTGCCACCTACCCTAACTTCCCTGTTGTAGTCAGTGGCACCATCCTTCTTCCAGCCACCCAGCCTTGACATCTTGGAGCAATTTAGAATTACTTTCTTTCTTACAGTCCACATTTAGTATGTTCCCAAAATCTCTATTCCAATAACCTCACCCTACAGCATAGACCCATTGGCTCATATTGGATGTCTCAGGGCCTCCCTGACTTCTTACACGCTTCTGTTTGTGTCAATCCCCTGATCAAAAACTTCCATTTCCTACCTGCACCATACTTAGCAAATATTAATAGTATAATCCAGGTGATAAGAGTGTGGCCTGTGGAGCTAAACTGATTGAATTCAAACCCCAGCTCTGCAACATCTTAGCTGTAAATCTTTTGGCAAATGATTCGTACTTTCTGTGCTTCAGCTTCCTCCTCTGTAAAATGGGAATAATAGTAACAAAAATATCATAGTGCTGCTATAAGGATTAAGTGAGATAATACATTAAAATAATTTAGAACAATGACTGGCACACAGTTAGTGCGCAATAAATACTAGTTATTGTTATTATGACAAAAGTTCTCTGTGTAATTTTCAAGGTCCCCTACGTTAAATTTTACCTAAACATAATTACCTTATTTCACATGGACTTTATAACATGAACTTCCATTCATTGGGCTGGGCCACTTGACCGTTAGATAAAATCATGTCATTTCCTGCCTCCATGCCTTCTCTTCCAGGAACAGCTGTGTCTTCCATCCCTCAAAGCCCACTGGCTCCTATCCTACCCCAACCTGATTGATCATCCATTGGCTGAGATGCCCAAACATTTGTGGATAACAGTTTAGATTTTAGCTGAATATTATTTTAAAGAGTTCCCTCTGGTTTCAGTTTTATGATTCTTTTTTTTTCTTGTCATACACACAGCATGTGCAATGAAAAAAGCCCCAGACTGAAGTCAGACAAATGAACTTTTTATGACCTCAGCCAGTAATTACAGGACTGTGTTCCTTACTGCCTCCGTCATCAACTAGTATCTGGCAAATTATAGCACTTAATATATGTCGTGCACATGAATGAGTTAAGAAAAACAAAAAAGGAAGGATGGAGGGGTAGATTATTGCAAATGTGCATTTCTACTAACACTCAATAATTTTAATCCGTAGCCTGTCAATTTCTTTCTCTTTGCTGTATCTCAGAACAGAGCGGAGAAAAGCAGGTGAGAAGTAGTGGCAGTCAAGGATCTACCAGCTACTTGGTGACAGGCAGTTTACTTATATGATCTCACTTAATCCCCGATGGAGTGGGTATTATTACCACCATTTTATGATGAGAGAATTTACGTCCAGAGATAGGAATAAAGTTGGGAAAAGTGCACTGCATTAGAAACTGCCACCGCTTGCTCAGATCCAAACTGAGAACTGTTTAAAGGGGAAGCCTGTTTCTTTCCACTACCCCACCCAACTTCCCTCATAGTAATTGCCAGTAAATAATTCCGGTCATTCAGTTTGTTATAAGTACTCGAAATTAGAATGATAGTTATTTTAAAATGTGCACATTTTATCATGCTACACTATATGTTCTACAATGTTTACAGAATTAATATGTTATATTTCAGAAATTTTATTAATTCATTCATAATTTTCAGTAGTATTATCCAAATTGGTAAATGTTTGGTGAGCTTAATAGGTGGAAAATGTGTGTTGCTTTATGCTCTTTTGTATCTAATGCTAATTTTGTTAAACATCTGCCTCTGTCTAAATTACTAGTCATCACTAATTAGAACAGCAGCTATCAGTTAAATAAATTTACCTTTAAGTTGTAAACCTGAAACAACTCATGGGCAAATTACCGATTTAGTGATTATTGACTAAATATAGGTTTTGAAGAAATTGTCTAGTTTAATGTATAAGCCACAAGCAGCTTGAAAATTAGATGAATTTGAGAAACAGATGCCAAAAAATTAAGACAGAAATGCAAATAAGCTATGCAATATGTCAAAAAGAAAAGCACTGATGGCAATTACTGCTAGACAGGTAATGTAAGCAGCGGTAGCACTGGACATGTAGTCTACAAACCTGAGTCTGCACACTAGCTGAGCCACTAGCCTGCTAGTAGCCTGAGTGAGAAAACTCAGCAGGCCTGTCTGTCTATGTCTTATTGGCCTCTCTGAGCATGCATTTCTTCCTTCTGGGTGTGGGGCAGAACTTATTCTGGAATGAAGGTCTGATAATCTATAGTCAAACAAGGTAGATGAGATCATTTCTTTATGGCCAATTTTTACACAGAATATTTTTAGATGTTATGGCTGGCTTTGGGGAAAAGGGAGTTTCTGGTTTCTATGACCTGTCTTGGGGAAGAAGGATTCTAGTTTCTATAGCTAACTTCAGGAGAGAATAGGACTAAGAGACAAGACAGCAGGAGAAGGCCAGAGAAAAACTTTGTTTCTGAACCTGCTTCGGGGGTCTTCATTTTAAGGTGTTATTTTCTGAAACCCAACAACAGCAAGAGGAACAATAATAAATGACTTATGTGTACATTGTCACAGCCAGGAAGAGTACAGAGGAGTCCTCCAAACCCTTGCCACTTTAAGTGATGTGAGCTTCAATTCAAATAATGGAGGAATTAATAGAAGTATTTCCATGATTCATCTTTGTATCATTTCTCATTATGAACCACCCAATTTAATCTCATAATCTCCTCAGCCTATTCTTTTCAATATTTCCTCCTTAAAGATAGGGGAAAGGGAGGAAATTAACATTAATGTCTAGAATCTCTAGATCCTTTGTTTACTGACAGCCCTTGGAATTACAGTAGTCTTTGAGAGATCCTTTCTTCATTTACTGAATAGCAAAGACTCATGAGAATAAAGAACTGTTGGTAGAAAGTTCACAGTCATTCAGCATTTATAATATTTTTATTTGCCCTGGAAATCCTACTAATGCATTTTAAAAAGCTGCTTAAAGCAAAGGCTGCTTGATAAAGATTGTGGATATTTTTTGGGGGGAAAAATAAAGACAGATAATTTGCATTAATTGAAATATAGTTTGCATAATATAGCCATTCAAATTTCAAATTTTGTTTCAAATTTTATTCTAAAGGGAAAAAGGCATAACAACTACATAAAGCACAGTTGAATGTTATAATCTTGCCCATAAGGTGGAGGGGGATTTAAGAGGGAACAGCACCAAATGGCTAGTCTGTGAAGGTGGAAATGAAGGAACAAGGACATAAGAAGCAATGGGTAAGAGCCAAGGAGCAAGCATTGACTAAATCTCTTCCCACACATCACAGTTAAGCAGCTGGTGATGCTCTTTGTTTTCCTTCACAAGGAGAAGGCACATTTTGCTCATTAAATCATCCACTAGTGGTTTGGCTGCTACTTTAAAAAAAAAAAAGGTATTTGTGTTGAAAGTAGCAAGATAGATTCAAGCAAGGCAAATAGCCTACCTGAGATTTTTTCCAAAATGCATGTGGAAAGAAATATTCGGGCACAGGTTGAATACATTAGCCAATTCAATAATTCATGATCTGAAACTTAAAAGTTTTTATGTAGCACCACTTGCATAAATGAGCAGATCAATTCTGTGACATCTTCCCTGGAAAATGGCAACCCCTTCTTTAACTTCTGCACTAGGTCTGTCTATTACAGCTTCCATGCTCATCTATAGTTCTCCACCTTACTTGAACTGTGACTTGAAATTGTCTAGAATAACATTCTCCTTGTCTGATCATAAGAACTCCCACCGATACTTGTTAAAAACACAGCTTCCTCAGCCCCATTCCAAAGCTGCTCTATCAGAAACTTCCCCAGAGAATTTTTAATCTCCAGGTAATTTTGATGATCAGAAAATTTGGGCTAACTGACTCCAAACATTTATGTGACCCTTTCTAACCTTGATTCTGTATCTTGCTATATTTTTACCTAACATATACACATCAAAGTGAGGAAACCCATAGATATAGATATAGATATAGATATAGATATAGATATAGATATAGATATAGATATAGATATAGATATATATATCTTTAATTCAAATTGGTTGTCTGTACTCTAAGAATAATTTCATCCCTATTTTCTTCTCACCAATTAAAGTCAAAGAATCTTCATATAAGAGTTATAAAGGTCTTTTTCTAATGGATAGAACTTAAAATATCATTAAAGATCAAATGATACATTTTAACTCACATCCTTGAAAACATTCAAGATAGAAAATAAGAAGCAACCTGTAGGGAGGCGTCAAATAATGATGCACCACGTTTTTCTCTCTGCCTGGGGTGAGCCAGGAGGTTATGGGAAACCTATTCCACAACATAAAGTGAAATTATGCATGGTTGATTGAACTTAAAGATCTCTAAAAGAATCTGACCAAAATTGTATTTTAAAAATAGAATATAGATTCCTGAAACTTAGATAACCATGACACAAGAAACTACTTACTTCAGAAGCCAATTTGTTATCATGAAAGTCTCTAAGCCAACATAGTAATTGTTTTACCTACTCTTTAAATATTTCCAAGGGCAGGGACTCCCTGGAATTGCTGTTCTATCACCTCTATATCATAACTTTTCCTTGTGCATAATGCATATATAGTTTCTTACCAAAGTTCTAATCCATTAAGTTTATTCATTTGGGCACATTGCCATTATATGAATGATAATGAGGAATTTCAGAGAAAATAAAACTGCAACCAGCTATCAAACCCAACTGCCCATCTGAATTCTCCCTACAAGATTTCTTTAAAGTCATCATTTAGCTTTAGTTTAAATATTTCCAGCAAGACAGCTTGTGCATCTGTTGCCACTTCTATTAGAGAGCCCTTTCTAGTCCTAAGTTGATAAAGTCCATCTCTCTGTAACTTCTACCCATCACTTCTAGTTCAACTCACTGTAGTTTCTAGGGAAAGCTTGATCCTCTTCCATTGGACATCTACAAACATTGGCATCAAACCAATTTACAGCTTCATAACTACTGGTTAAATTTCTCTGGTAGCTTTAACTTATCCAGATGCAATACCATGTTGCTTGCTTTTTTTCCCATTCTGGTTTGTTTTTGTCTTACCTATCATAAAAACCCAATAAGACCCCAAGAGAACACCATAACTTTCTTCATCCTTTGTACTATGCATTTCCTAAAGTATCTATCTGAAGGAGCACATAAAACTTCACCCCAAAATATGCTTCTTTGACATTTTGAGATGGCTATTCAGAAGGGCTGGAAATATAAGAATAGCTGAACAGCTGTGTTTTGTGGAAGAAATTTGTATTTGTAGAGAAAATCTGCACTGATGCAGTCAGGCTTTCTCTGAGACCTTCCCTTGCCCAACCTAGGAAAGATTAAGTGAGAGTCTGATGCCTTTAAAGACCTGAAAGAAACATTCACCATCTATTCTCTTGGAGGGCTGCTACCTATGAGATTTCATCTACATAATAAGACCACATTTGCTAGCCAAGCCTCCTCTTCTCCGCCTCTTACAGCCTGTGTTGTGACCACCTCACGGTTTGCCACAATACAAGCCGCAATAAGGTCGTATACAAGTGTATGCACTGCACGGGGGGCTGAGCAATCACTCTGAGGTTTCCCCCTGCCCACTGTGTGCATGTTAACAAATTTGTATGCTTTCTCTCCAATTCATCTGCCTTTTGTCAGTTGGTTTTTATGTGACCTTCAGAAAGTGAAGAGGAAGCTTCCCTTGGTCCCTCAGATTGCAATTGGCCACATCACATTATTGCCTCACATTGCACTTGTTATGCTACAAGGTCCCTTTTGTTACATATCTCTGTGAAGAAAAAAAATCTATATTATGCACCTGTGAGGTTATTTTTGAGCCCAGAAATAAGCCTTCAGATTTGTTCCTATTGAGGGTTCATTTTAATAGATTTGGGCCCATTATTTCAACCTAAAAAGTTGTCTTGGTTCCAATTCTGTCATCCAGTATATTCATCATTCCCATCTTTGGATTATCTATGAAACCAATAAAATACTTATTGCATTTTCATATAATAAAAACTCTGACAACACAGGGCTTAAGAATAAATAACATTAGATGTTCCCACAGCAGAATAACTTGGAGCCATCGATCGTTTTCGTTCTTTGAGAGTCATTCAACCAGTTGTAAATATAATCACATCATCATTAAGGTAACTGTCACTCAGTCTCTATTTCCCCATCATGCCCAGGAGGGCCTTATCCAGAAGGAACAGAATGAAAGAAAATTTGAGAAATAAAAAAAAAAAAAACATGATTAGGTGGGAATTTCTTAATCATTTAATACTTTTTCAGGCAGAATTTTTAAAAACTCAATCTTCAGTAACTCTATATTCTAGACAAATATTTAGTATTTATTCAACTCCCTTGCACTATTGCAAATCTTCTGAAGAATAAGTCTCAATTTAATGTAATTTGTTCATCAAGGAAGTAGACAACATTCTGTAAGAGAAAAGAATGTGAAACTGTTGGGGCTCAGAAAATAATATCCCCAGATGAAGGCCTCAGAAGCAAAAGTTTTTCTCTGATCTCCTGCCCTCCTATTTCTCAGTCCAATTGTCCCCCAATGCTAGCCATAGAAATTAGAATCCTTCTTCCTCGAGGCAGGTCATAGAAACCAGAACCCCTTTTCCCAAAGCCAGCCATAAAACCTAAAAATATTACTCTAACTTTCCCTCCACATTTATGTGTTTTTACACTGGCCATGAAGAAATTATCTGACCTACCTTGTTTGACTGTAGGTCACAGGACTCCCATTCCAGAAAGAGCCTTGCCTTTTACCCAGAAGGAAGGAATGCATGCTCAGAAAAGCCAAGAAGAATCTTGACAAACAGGTCTTGCTGGGATCAGTCTATTAGCATTAGATCATACTCTTTTTGTCCAATTATATTTCTACACAGTTGTTCATACTCTGTTAAATCTAAGCATACAAAATGGGCAATTTCCCCTGTAATCTTTGGGTCTTCATTCTGAAGATTCCCATGTATACACGTTAAATAAATATGTATACTTTTTCTCTAATTATTTTACATTTTATGAGTTAAATTTTCAGCAAACCTTTGGAGGTCCAATGGGAACTTACTCCTTGGCCCCTGTAAAACTTATATAAACATCAAGCACAGAAAGCAGAAATGGATGATTGCTGATATTATTGGCAAATCAAAGATTTCTGAAAGCAATATGATGCATTTCCCAAACCTATGCCAAGGCTCTGTGCATTAGCAGGTAACCAAAACCAGGATTTCTAGATTTCAAATACAATTTAGAACCAGGTATTCCACTGTTTTCACATGTGACAATTTTATTTGGTCCACATTGAGGGAAGCAAACCCAGCTGGCCGTGAGTGGGACACCAGGCAGGTGGAGAAGCGAACCATTCCTTCACATGGGTCTCTCCTGACACCCAAGTTCACACATTCCAGCTGGCTTTGAAGATATCCCATGTTCCTGAGAATCTGAGGCTACAATTCGGTTCATCCATTATTCATTATTACTTCACACCAAATTTCTAAATTAGTATCTGACCTGGAAAAAGAAAAGGCTGGCTCCTTTAAATTTAAGGGCTTGTGCAGGAATGTGACGGAAGGGAACACAATGTGACAGATCAAAGGAAGGCACCACTTGAGATTTTGAAACTCAATTTGAGATTTTTTTTAACCCACACATAAAAAATATATTTGCCAACCATTCCTAAACACTCCCATCTCCATCTGTCAAAATAATAATTGTCAAAGGAGAAAAGGGTATTAGAAACTATTTGTAAATTCCCACTATGCTTTCTAATACAAAGTTTGACATTCTTTCCACTGACTTCTTTCATGGATAAGAGCTGAGTTCTTATAATTTGGGTTTAAGGAAAAAGAGGTTTTGCTGGGAGAAGTAAAAAAATGAGACCCAACCAAGCTAATCTCATGGTACAAATATCCCATTTCTTTCTTTTTTTTTTTTTTTTTGGTCCTAAGAAGTATGTTTTAGCGAAATTATATATAAGTTATATAACCAATGGCATTAGGTGGTTTTCAGCTGGATTTGTTTCTAAGGCAGGGTCACACTCAGTCTGTAGCAGCACAAGTAATGAGTGAAATGCAAATGTTTGAAGTGTTTGCTGTTGCAAGCCAAAGAGAATGTATTTACAGAGAGGAGAGCTGGACTGTGGCATTCCAGAGGAGAGAGGGCTCCGGAGCCTGTAGAACCTAAGATTGCTCTTGTCAGTTTAAATAATAGGACCACACACAACTGTGTTAATTGCCAGAAGGTAGGTCTGAGAGGTTCTCTTAATTAGGATGAATAGATTTCTATGTTAAATCTTCAGTTTACTGTCAGAGTTTCTACTGTCTTCTCTGAAGCTGTCTCATTTAGGAGCCAGGTTTGAATGCTGTGTGCAGTGAATGTAAATGATCTCAAGCTGAGGGACCTCTGCAGACAGACCCAGGTAGTCTTATTACCAATGCTAATAACACTCTGCTTGTCAAGTGCTGGGCTGCGTGTGTCCCGGGTTTTGACATCTCTGCATTTCTGCACATTGTATACAGATGTGCTAAGGGTCTTGACTTAGAGAGAATATCAACACTAAGTCTTAACAGCATGACAGAAAGTTATGCTCACTGTGCCATAAACATAGTGGTGTGTGCTGTGGAGACTGGTGGAAATGTCCATTGCACTCCACCCCTACCCCACTAGGACCTGTATGAATGAATAAATCACTAGAAGTCAGATGGAGAATCAACTAAGGGGTCTAAATAATAAAACTAGCCGAAGCAATGAAAATAAAGCAGACCCATTGAAATCTCCTCAACGGGAGCCATTAAATTCTTTAAAATGAATGAATAAATAAGTAACCATGGGAAATAAATACTGCATTTTCTTTAATAGGCAAAATAGAACTAGAAATAATGGAAGGGCTCCTTTATACATGAATATTAAAATCAGTTTCACCAAATTATCTACCTAAATTACCATTAACATGGTAAGGACACTGTACTTCTAACACAATACTGGATAGAAAGAGTGCTACAAATAACTCTATGAAATAGAATCTTTACTTTTGATAGGCTTAAAAACTTCAGTTAGACTACATATATTGACTCAGCAGTTGTGGGAAAAGCAATGTTCTGGGTTCTTGGGACAAAGAAAATGAAAACGTTAGAAAGTAAGAGAAACCCTCTCCCCTCCGGCACCATCCCTGGTAAGAGAAGAGATTTGATTTGTCTTTTTGAAACTTTGCCCTGTGGAGAGTAATTTAAGGGTTCCCTCTACCCCGAGTCCTTTAAAGGTCTGTTTTTAAACTTCATCTTTTCTTTTTGGAAAGAAAGAATGAGTTTTGTTATAATACTTAGGGAGGGGACTGTCTAGAATAGGTCTCAGCAAACTCTTTCTGTAAAGGGCAAGAAAGTAATATTTTGGGCACTGTGATACAATCTCTGTCACAATTAACTTAACTCTGCTATTATAACATGAACACAGCCACAAGCAATAAATAAACAAATAAGTGAAGCTATGTTACAATAAATTTTTATTTTCAAAACAGGCAGTGGGACAGACTTGGCCCATTGCTATATTTGGGTGGCCTCTGATCTGGGGAGACTGCAAGAATATCTTTGAAGCAAAGGAGAAACTTACAGACAGGTGTCCTACAACAAAATCTTGAGATATCACTATAATATTCCAATGAGTTACGTTGACTACAGTAGTTTCCTGAGTGTAAACCTAAATAGATTTAAATCTATTTCTCATGAGAGATTTTCTTAGGAAAAAAATGAAGCTTACCACAGCTGCTATGAGACATCTCAGCAGAGACATGGCTGGAAAATGGACCAACCAACAAGCAGACTGACTATGTGAGAGAACAATTTGAGAGCAGCTGAAACCCTTGCTGATGAGAGTTTCCACTGTGATTCATACAGTAGAACCTAGAGTTATAGAATAGGGAAACTTTGATTTTCTTGCTTCTTGTAACAACAGTGAGTCACATTGAAGAAAAAAAGAATAACCTCCACACTCTACACATTCCAGGGAAGTTTTTAAAATGAGTGACCTAACCATCATCCTGATAAAAGACTAATGCAGGTTTCCATTAGGAAACATGAGAGGGTTGGAAACCAAGAAAATCCGAGTACGTACGTGAGCCATCCCACACACAAACCGAACCCATGATTCCCAATCAGAAGTTCTGGAACACATGGATTGGCACAATGGTCAGCTCTTTCAAACCTTTTTAACTTTTTATTTTGGTACAATATCAAACATACAAAAAAGTTGTAAGGAACTCCTGTGCATGCACTCTTTGCCAATTTTCACCAATGGATTACATTTTGCCCCATTTATTACATCATTTTGAACCATTTGGACTATACGGGAAATACAATGTCCCTTTACCCAATAAATACTGAAATACTTCAGTATTTATTTCCTAAGAAGTAGGGCATTCTCTTGCATAGCCGTAGTACAATTATCAAAATCACCAAATTAAACATGCACACAATTCTATCATCTAAACCACAGTCCACATTCAATTTTCAAACAATTGTCTCAATAGTATCCTTTACAATTTCTTTTTCCTAGTCTAGAATCCAATTCAAGATAACATATTGCATTTACTTTCTAACTAGAAAACTCTTCAATCTTTATATTTTGAAAATAAAGGGTCAATTGTTTTTGTTAAATGTCTTTCAATTTGACTTTGATTGTATGTATCATGTCAGATGGCACAGGAAATCGGATTGTTCCAATGTTGAACATATATATTTGATCAGTTAGTTAAGATAATGTCTGCCAGAATTCTTCCCCAAAACTCGCTTTTTTCCCTTTTCTTTTTATTTTTAATTGACAAGTAAATAGTATATATATTTATGGTATACAATATGATGTTTTGATAAATATATACATTGTGGAATGGCTAAATCAAGAAATTTAACATATGTATTACCTCACATACTTTTCATTGTTTTGTAATGGAACACTTAAAATCTACTCTCTTAGCAATTTTCAAGGATACAGTGTATTGTTATTAACTATAGTCACCAAGTTGTACAATAGATCCCTTGAATTTATTTCTCATTTTTTGTGTCCTTTGACCAACATCTTCCCCACCTAGTCCCCACTCCCAAGCCCCTGATAACCACCATTCTACTCTCTGCATCTCTAAGTTCAACTTCTTTCGATTCTACATGTAAGTGAGATCAAGAGGTACTTTTCTTTCTGTGCCTGGCCTAATTCTTTCAACATAATGCCCTACGTTCATCCATGTTGTCATGCATGACAGAGTTTTTTTCTTTTTAAAGGCTGAACAGTATTTCATTGTGTAAACATACCACATTTGCTTCAACCATTCATCTGTTGGTGGACACTGAGGTTCATTCCATATCATGGCTATTGTGAATAACAGTGCAATGAACATGGGAGTATATATGTCTCTTCCACATGCCATTTTCATATCCTTTGGATATGCACCAAGTAGTGGGCTTCCTGGGATCATATGACAGTTATATTTTTAATTTTTTTGGAACCTCCATACTGTTTTCCATAATGGCTGTACTAATTTACATTCCCACCAACAGTGTACAAGAGTTCCCTTTTCTTCACACCCTCAGCAGCATTTGTTTTTTGTCTTTTGGATAGTAGCCATTCTAACATGTGTAAGGTAATATATCATTGTGTGTTTTATTTATTTATTTATTTATTATTTTTTATTTCAGCATATTATGGGAGTACAGATGTTAAAGTTATGTACATTGCCCTTGCCCCCTCCCCCCTCCAGTCAGAGCCTCAAGCCTGACCATCCCGCAGATATCATTGTGTTTTTAATTAGCATTTCCCTGATGATTAGTAATGTCGAGCATTTTTTCATATACCTGTTGGTCAATTGTATATCTTCTTTTGAGAAATGCCTATTCAGGTCCTTTGCCTATTTTTTAATTGAGCTATTTATTTTCTTACTATAGAATTGTTTGAGTCTTTTAGATATTTAGGATATTAGCCATTATCAGAAGTATGACTTGCAAATATTTTTTTACAATTCCATAGGTTGTCCATTCGCCCTATTGTTTCCTTTACTGTGTAGAAAATTTTTAGTTTTAGTGATCCCATTTGTCTTTATGTTGCCTGTGCCTTTAAGATCATATCCAAAACCTTTGCCCAGAAAAATGTCATAGAGTTTTTAACCTATGTTTTTTTCTAGTAGTTTTACAGTTTCAGGTCTTACATGTAAGTCTTTAATCCATTTTGAGTTGGTCTTTGTACATGGTGTAAGATAACAGTCTAATTTGTTTGTTCTGCATATGTGTATCCAGTTTTTTCAGAATCATTTATTGAAAAGACTGTTTTCCCCCCTGGTGTGTTCTTGGTATTTTTGCCAGAGATAAATTGACCTCCTTGACTTAATCATTATTCAGTAGTAGGTTGTTTAATTTTCATGACTTTGTGTAGAGTTGAGTCTTTCTGTTGGAATTGATTTCTAATTTTATTCCAATGTGATGTAAGAAGATACATGGTATAATTTCTATTTTTTTGAATTTGTTGAGACACATTTTCTGGCCTAGGATGTAGTCAATCTTAGAGAATGCTCCATGAGAAGAACATGTGTTCATAGTTTTGGAGTAGAATGTTCTGTAAATGCCTCTTAGACCCATATGTTCTGGAGTCCTGTTTAAATCCATTGTTTCTCTGTTTACTTTCTGCTTGGAAGATCTGTCCCATTCTGTCAATGGTGTGTTGAAGTCCCTGGCTATTATGATGCTGCTGTTTATCATTTTGCTTAGATCAAGTGGGGTTGCTTTATAAATCTGGGCACACTTGTGTTAGGTGCATAAGTATTTACGATTGTTATGTCTTCTTGTTGAATTGTTCCCTTCACCATTATATAGTCACTGTCTTTGTTTTTCTTTACTTTTGTTGATTTGAAGTCTGTGTTATCTAATATGAGAATGGCTACCCCAGCTTTCTTTTGGTTCCCATTTGCATGGAATATTGTTTTTATTCCTTCACCTTGAGTCTGAATGAGTCCTTGTGGGTTAGATTTATTTCCTGGAGAAAGCAGATATTTGGCTTGTATATTTTTATCCATTCAGCCAGCCTATGTCTCTTTAGTGGGGAGTTCAAGCCATTCACATTTATTGAAGGAATTGGTAAGTGTGGTGGATTTCTGTTCATCCTGTCGTGTAAAACTTTATTGCTATGTTCTACCTCTTGAGCCATTGTCATATCTGGTCTTTGACTTTTAGCATTTGGGTGCTTTTACACTGGTGAGTGTCTGGTGTTGATCTACATATAATGCAGATTTGAGTACTTCCTGCAAGGCAGGTCTAGTTACGTTTGCTTGTCTGGAAAAGACTTAATTTCTCCATCAGATGTGAAACTTAGTTTTGCAGAATACAGTATTCTAGGCTGGCAATTGTTCAGTTTAAGAAGATTGAAGATGGAGCCCACTCCCTTCTGGCTTGTAAGGTTTCCTCCAAGAAGACTACTGTTATGCTGAAGGGTTTTCCTTTGTAGGTCAGTTGTTGCTTACATCTAGCTGCTTGTAGAATTTTCTCTTTCATTTTGACTTTGGCCAGGTTGATTACTATGTGTCTTGGAGATGTCTTATTTGCTGTGAATCTTCCCAGAGTTCAATGACCATCTTGTATCTGGGTGTCTGGAACTCTGGTGATACTAGGGACATTTTTTTTTTTAATAATTCCCTCAAATAGATTTTCCATGTGTTTAATGCTTTCTTCATCTCTCTCAGGGATACCTATAATTTGTGTGTTGGTTTGTTTATGTATTACCATACATCTCTAAGTAACTGCTCTGCCTTTGTTCTTCTCTTTTCTGCTTCTTTAAATGATTGGGTTAGTTCAAGAGCCTTGTCTTCAGGCTTTGAAGTTTTTTCTTCTCCGTGTTTTAATCTGTTGCTGAAATTTTCTACTGTGTTTCAAAAATCCCTGAATGACTCTTTTATTTCTTTAAGTTCTATTATATCTTTCCTAGTTTTGTGTAGTTCTTTAGCAACTTTTTCATTAATTTGCTGAAATACTTTTCAGGCTTCTTTTTGTTGGTTTTCAACTTTCTTTTCAATTCCATTCATCTTATTTCTCATCCATATTCTGAATTCTATTTCTGTCATCTCAACAATTGCCTTGTAGTTAGAGTTCACCGCTGTAGCTTCATTGTGATCTCTTGTGGGTGTTGACCTATTTGGATTTTTTGTGTTGCCAGGGTTCTTTTTCTAGTTTCTTCTCATCTATGACCTCTTTTCTCAACTCAGGGCTAATAGGTTTGCAAGGCTCCTTTCCTTGCTGGAAACTCTCCTGCTTGATTAGAGTAAGGGGAGGTCACTAGATGGCACTCTTTCCTCCCCCCTCCAAATGTTGATATGACAGAGAAGGGGCATGTGCACTAGAAGCCTGTAATGCAGCTATTCTGATTTGTTTTGTTCACCTGTGATTACCTCTGCTCAAGCCTGAGGTGGATGCTGTTTGTGTTGGATGTTGGGTTGTTCACCACGTAGTTGTAGGATGTTTGAGTTGAGAGTTGAGAGAGACCCTCTTCACTGAGGCTATTGTTGTGGGGATTGCTCTACCCAGGGTCTCCTCACAGAGATAAGAGCAGTGGCTGGATGCAGTTGTTGTGGGTTGTGTGTTTGCTCAAACCAGGTCACAGTGTACTTGCAACTTGAGGCTGGGGGTCCCGGGTGAGGCATTGGACTTTGGAGCAGTTCTTCCAGCCCTGATACAGTGATGGAGGCTCTGGGGTGGGGTCTTGGGGTCCAGGTGCAGCACTGGAAACTTGGGGATGTTATCTTGGGTCTGATGGGGGTTCTGGAGGCACAGAGGTGGAACCTTGGGGTTCTGGTGTTAGAGCCTCAGAACCTGGACTGGGGAGGAGCCAGAAGCAAAGCTTCTGAGCAGGACTGAGGAGTCAGAAGCAGGGCCTTGCAGATAGCAGAGATGATCTGACCTAGAGAGTGGGGTCAGGGCCAAGCAGACAAGAGGCAGTTGGGGCCTGGAGGGTGGAGTTGGGGCTGAAGAAGGGGCAAGCTGTTCCACAGTCTCAGGGGCCCTGCAGGTGCCAAGTCAGGTGGGCAGATGTTGGTTCTGACAGCCCCAGGATTGCAGAGTTCTCTGCTCCCCATCCAGGACTTGCCTAAGCCTGCTGCACTCTGATCAATTCCCGTGCTCAGATCCCATTGTGCTCTGGGAGAGAGGTGTTTGGCTTCAAGTCACCAGGTATGGCTCAGGGAAACTACAAATCAGTCCACTTCATCCCCAACCCGGTATAGACCTAGCTCAGTGCACCTGAGAGCTCAGGATGGCTTTAGCTGTTGTCTAATCTCCATTGCACCTGTTGTCTGGCACAATCACTCTGCATGGACTCCAGGAAGGTTCCTGGTCCAACCAAGCAGAGGTCTGTGGGGGTGGTAGGGTCTGTCTTCCCACTACACCAGCATGGTGCCCCAGCACTCTATCCTCCTATTATCCCTTTGTGTTCTCTGATTTTGCTATATATATCACTTGTGACCTTTTTTTCCCCACTTGGAGTGTCCCATGTTACTTCTTTCTGATTTCACAACACTGCTTCAGAGAAGAGTGATCTGTATGTAGGCAGCTTCCTGCACCTTTCTCTTTTTCCCTTGGGAGTAGTGTGTTGGCAGTTTGCTTCTAGTCTGCCATTCTTTCCTGAAATTTATTCATTTTAACTACTGCATTTTGAAATTTCATAATTTCCATTTAATTCTTTTTTCTTCTGAAATTCTTATCTTTTATTCATTATCACCATAGTCCCCTACATCCTTACCATATTTATAAAAGCTACCTTAATGTTCTTATCTACTAATTCCAGTATCTGGCTGGGCTCATCATCTGTTTCTATAAATTGTTATTTTTATTGATCATGTATATAATTGTCTTCTTTCTTCAGATGTCTAGTAATTCTTATTTTATACCAGATATTGTGAATAATACATTGTAAACAGTGAATGTTATTGCTTCCTCTAGGAAGGATTGATTTCATTATTGGAAACAGTTATCCTTACTGGACTCAAATTCTAATCTCTGCCTTTCCTGTGATAGTCCTTCAGTCTTGCAGCTTTTTAGTTTGTTTCGTTGTTTGTTTGTTGGCCTTTGGTTTTTTCTTTTCTCATTCATCTCTTTGTAGTCTCCCCTTTGCATGTACATTTTAAGGATCAGCCAAATTATGAGCAATGTTTATACACAGATTTTGAGCTTCATCTTCTATTGCTACTACTTTTTATAGGATTTTTTGTACTCATTTTCCACTACTCTGGCAGCCTTAAATGCCATTCTTTAGCTCCTCAAGTCATTATGATCGTACTTTTATGCTTGAATTTTGATCATACCATGGTGCTTGAATTTGGGAAAGCTATATAAAAGTCAAATGGTCCCAGCTTGGTGCTTCTCTTTTTATTATCAACACTGCTACAAATTTTGTTTTTGTCACTATCCTTTGCTTCCAAGAGGTATATGTTTTTATTTGTATTTTTTGTTCATTTGCTTCTTTGTTTTTTAGATTTTTGTCCAGTAATTATAATTGTTACCTCTATCTGTCAGGATAGTCCAATATAAGCAACTCTACCACTACTGAAAGCATAACTTCTCCAATGTGTTTCAAACTTGTAAAAACCGAACTTTTCCTGCCAAAATGCTGCATGAGAGTACTGGGATAAGTTTTTTTCTTTGAGCTAAAATTTTATTAATTAAGTATATAGACTCTTTGATTGTGACCTACTGATCTTATCTCTCTTCCAATAGTCATTCAAAAATATTTATTATAACTATGTGTCAGGCATTCCTGTAAGCACTAGGGATATAATAGTAAATTAGATAAAGTGTTAATCTGTAGAACTTATGTTTAAGGATCATTATATTCAATTTTAACTTCAGAAAAAATAAGTTATGAGAACAGTTTAATAGAATAAAGGGCTATCAGGTGATAACAGAAGTGGAAATATTTATATTGCATGGTTACAGAAGATCTCTCTGAATAGGTGATGTACAGCCAAACCCTAGATCTAAAATGATTGGAAAGAATCAGCTATGAGAACATCTAAAGACTAGTTTCTCAATCTTATCAATATTAACATTTTGGGACAAATAATTATTTGTTGGAGAGGAGAAGACTATAATATCCATTGCAGGATAATTAGCAGCATCCCTGCCCTCTACTCAGTAAATGCCACTAGTACCCTCACCCCCAATTATAATGAAAAAAAAAGCTTGAAAATATTGCCAAATGCCCCCTGGGAGGCAAAATCAGCCCCAGTTGGAAACCACTGATATAGATGAAGGATATTCCAAGCATAAATTATACCAAGAACAAAGATTTTGCATCACAAACAAGTTCAGCAAGGTCTAAGAGGAAAAAGGAGGCCAGTAGAGCTGACAGATAGTGAATGAGGAAAAACATGGTCAAGATATGCAAAAAGACAAGAGAAAAGTCATACAATTGTTTAGTTTAAAATGAGTGAAAATAAATTATTATTCACTAAATGCAGTTTTATTGGGAAAACATTATGTATTTAGGTTGGTTTCCATGAGGGCTGATATGAATTAAAGAGTGATAAAATATTTGTAGACTATTTTAGAATTCAAGATGATGTGGCCTAGAGGGAAGGCAAGGAAATCCAGTACAAAATCCAGAAAGTTTTTGGCATATAGGAATTTGCCTCATTTTTTGTAGTTGTCTCCTTTCTGCCATAGAAAATCCCACATGGTTTTACTCACAGGGCCTCATGTGATGAAAAATTCCCCATTGCCAATAATATGAAGGTCATTTCCCAGGTAAACCAAGTCACACATAATAACATAAAGGCAGAGTCATAAAAGTCTAATTAGGCCCCAAATAATCTTCTGATAAGCATTGTATAATAGCATATTTCTATTTAAAAAATTTCAACAGAGGAGCACAAAAGGAGTTAAAGAAGAAAAGAAAGAATAACCTATACCTATTTACTTGGAAAATTATCTCAAATTTCACTCATTCCTAGGAAATAAATTTTCGGCTTATTCCCCTTTGCCTTATGCTGCTAGCAGTCTTCAAGGTCAGGATTCTTTGTTTAAAAAGAAATTCTACTTTTGGGGAAATATTGACAGATTACAAAAGATTATTTTTAGGTTAGCCAATTCCATTATAAATTTCACTCTGTGTTTTCACTCTATGATACTATTTAAAGTTCAAGTAGTATAGATATCATTGCATTTTCTCATCTGTTAAGTGTGAAGAATTTGTTTTAGAATGCCAAAATGTTATTATAGCAATTTTATGGATATGTTCCAGCATGTATAGTAACAAGATAGTCTTCCAAATCCCTTTATCTTATGTAGAATGGATGACACGGGTTTTTCCATGTCTGTAGTGGTATTAAGATGTCAGTCAGTGTGAAATGCTATTTTAAATTTCTAGTATCCATTTTCTGCTTTGAATTCCTTTAATGTTGTGTATTTAGATTGCACCTGAACATCTTCTAATCTTATAAGCTTATGGCAGACTAGAAACACCATACATTTATTTATAGCCTCATTATAGTATTTGAATAAGTAGAAATATAAAACACACACAAAAAGGATGATTTGTGTATTGGTGAAATGATATACTTTGCATTTAACAGACACTTAAATATGCTTGAATGAATGAATGACTAGTTTCTCAGAGCTGCAAGAGTCTTAAAGATCATCCAGTTTAACCCTTTTAATTTATCAAGGAAGAAAGTTTAAGGCCAAAATATTTGACAAAAAAATAGAAGTAGATTTCTCAAAGCTTTATTGATAAAGAGAAGTGAAAGAATGGATCTGATACCCCACTGATGTCTTTGCTCATATTAATTACATTTAAAATAGTTGTATGCAAGTACTCACATATACTAATTCATATAGTGATTTATTCATCTATTTGTATTTTTAAAAATCACTGAATTCTCTACGTAGTAGGCAAATCCCTAGTCTTTATGCTTCAGGAGCTCAGAATCTGGCAGAGAGAAATATATGTAAAACCCAATTTAAGGGGAAGACATGCTATGACAGAGACAGGAAAAGTTTTATGAGTATCCAGAAGAATGCATTGGTTCTACTTGAAAAAAATCAGAAACTGCTTCTCAAAGCAGGCAAATTGTTGTTGGGTCTCAAGGTTATCCGAGGGTTTGATGATAGGTTTAACACATGGAAACGTTCTAGGCAAAGGAACATACCATGTACAAGCCCCAGGGTGTGAAAGCTCAGAGGAGATCTGGGGAAGACGGAGTATATGCAACGGAGTGACAGAGTTGAGGCTAGGCACGCACATTAAGGCCAGATTGTAGAAAATCTTGTGAGGAGTCAGACTTTAGAAAAAAGTATAAACTTCAAAGAATATTTCACCAGTGAAACACAGATTAGTGGTTTTGAAAGATACCGGTTGACAGTGAGAAGGATGGATTTGAGATAACAGAGAGACAAAGGCAGAGAAAGGAGTTAGGAGGTTAGTGCCTGTGTCTGGATGGCAGATGGTGAGGGCCTGCAGTCGGACTAAAACAGAGCAAGAGAGGATAGGGAGGGGAAACTCAATCCCGGGTAGAGGGTTTGATCAGACAAGGAGATAAGAGGGGGGAAATGAAGATAATTAAGGTCTAAAGGTTCTCTGGGATGACGACTTGAATTAATTTTCTTTGCTGCCATTCTTGAAAATATTATAAATTAATTGCTTTAATCTGAGTAAAAGCCCAAATCCTTGCAATGCTCTACAAAGCCGGTGTCCTGTGGCTCCTATTGCCTAGTTGACCCATCTTCTAAACTGATCTGCTCACCACCAGCTCTGCTGCAGCCACACCAGCCTCCTTTCTTTTTCTCAGAAATGCAAGGCACGCTCCACCTTGGGACTTCCTTGACCCAACTACTTAAAACTGCAGCTTTTTCCTTCATTGTTTATGCCTGTCTCTACTCCCTGCTCTAAGTTTCTGTTTCTGTGTGACACTTCTCACATATCACCATAATTGTGTGTGTGTGTGTGTGTGTATGTGTGTATAATTGTCATCATGCCCTACTAAGTTGTTAGCTCTGTGAGGACCAGGGTTATTTTCTGTTTATATTCACAACTATTCCCCAGCACGTAGAAGAGTGTCCAGTAAATATTTGTTACATAAAAGAACATGTGCATGCATGCACGAATGAATGAATTGATTAATATTTCCTTAAGCAGAAATGTTAGTTAATGCTGCAAAAATTGTTCATCAGTGTTTCTAAATCTGACAATTTAGATAAGGAAAGAAATTTGCCTTTTACCTTCTGCACTTAATTCCAGACAATGTGTTTGATAAATCTATTTTTAGTTCAGTTCAGGCTTTCACCCTCTGCTTCTTCCACGGCTTTTAGAATATGAAAAATGTTGACTAGGCTTACATTATTCATATTAAAGGATTTTATTTTTCATCATTATGAGTCTATCTTAAATCTTTACCCTTCACCCTTCAAAGTATTATTTAACTTATACTTTAAGTCTATATATAAATTCACTTCCACCTCCACCCCAGGAATTTTTCAGAAACTCATTCTCCTTTCTTCACTTCACTACATCTGTACCTACTGTCTGGGATTTAAAATGAAGTAGATCCTCTTTTTTTCTCCCACTGTAGTTTTCTCTTCCATCTAGACCACTATATCTGATCTCACAGCTAATCTTATGTTCTCAGAATAAAGGAAAGAAGAAAGTGCTATTATAAAAGACCTTGCACCTTATAACTTTATTTAGATACCCCATGATATACACTATTGTAAAATTAAATTAAAATTGAAATAAGCCATGTTATTATAGCATTGAAAGGAAGAAAACACAATTATTCAGCTAATACCCTGCACCAGGGCCTGGAGCAAAGCATGTTTATACATATCATCTTACTACTTTGCACAGATTATACAGATCTGTAAAAGGAAGGTGTCATTGGCCACTGTTTCACAGTTGAAGATTTTTAGGCTAAGAGAGGTCCAATGACTTGCCAATGGTTGCATAGCTACTAAGTAACAAGGCAAAAATTTGAATCTAATTCTGATACTAAAATTCAAATTTTTTTGTAAGGGTTAGGAGAAATGGTCTGATAATAGAATTAGGCTAAATTATCCCCAAGATTGCTTTGAGCACTAATATTCTAGGGGTATAGAAATCTATGCAGTGATATTTGCCTATGACTATAGTAACTGAAAACAAAACAACCTCAAATTAATATTCATATTAACTTGACAACAAAGGTAAGCAAAGATAAATAAAATCATTTGAAAATATCTAAAAAGACAAGAAAAGTATGACTCTTGAGATGGGAAAGTAAAAAGTCCAATTCCTAATTACTTTTCCACCACATTCCAAGTCTATTCATGACAAGTGTTTGGGATTTAAGTGACAAAATTTAGACAAATGGACAAGCCATGGTTTAACTTAATATTGTATCAAATATCAACAGTATGCAGAGTATAAACTTGGATACTCGCAGTATGCCTTGTCATCAGAAAGGCATGCTATTATTACCAAATTAAGATGCATAAACATGCGAGTGCCATGCCCTCCAGCTTCAAAGCACAGTCGCTAAGGATCAAGACACCAACATTACAGGCATCTGTAATCCCAGTTAACTCCCGCAGCCCAGTGTGCTGTCCATATATGGCAATGGCATCCCCCGTGGTTCACAGCCAAGGACTCTGCAAAGAAACCAGGCTCGGGGAGGCCCACAGATCACGAACATTGAGCTCCACACGGGGAAGAGAGCAAATGGCCCATTCTTCTCATTTGCCAAATGTGCCTCTCATGAAGTAAGAGATAAAGTTACCTCTGGGATAAAGCCCACTGCATTACCACCACTAATAGACCCCAAAAATAAAGAGAACCTTAGAATGTTTGATCTTGAAGAGTGGCTGAGCTTAATGTAGTCTCCGTGCTGCATGTGGCTATGAGAGAGTAAATGATCATCACAAAGGTGGAGTGAGGTTGAGGAAGAATCAGGACCCCAGTTGTCTTTCTTTTCATCTCTTTCTGAGAGTGATATTGCAGAGTGGTAAAGAGCTCTAAATTAGGCTATAACTCTCCTGCTTTGCAATTTTGCTTCTGTTTTATGTTAACTGTATGTTTTATTCTAGGTCAATTGGTTTGCATCTTTTTGGTGAAGATTAAAGAAGATCCTGCAGGACAGGTATTGCCACCAGGTCTCACACAAGACGGGTATTTAACAAATGCTAACTATTGAGGTAAATTGTATCATTTATTCTCAATATCAAATGTAACATGAATTATCATTAATAATAAGGGAGGAAATAGGAAGACTGAGCTATTTTTAGTAGTTTACAACTTTGTTCCCTTAGAATATTACCTTTTCTATCTGTATGGTATGGAACTCCTGGACCCCCAGTGTGACTGTGGATGCTTGACCCAGCATTTCTGTCATTAACCAGCATACTTCTCCTGCGTGTGGCCTCAGAATCTGACCTGCACTGGGGATGCTGACCTCACTCACAGCTGCTGAAAGTCCAATTAATTTCAATTTCAGTAATTTCAATTAAATTAAATTTTAATTGTAATTAAGGTAATTGGAAGGGCTTAGGTTTGTAAAATGCCGTGATTAGATTTATTAAACAACTATAACACATAGCTGTTGGGGCTCAGAAACTGATATTCCAAAATACGGTGCTTTGTACATGCTGAACAGAAACAGAAAAAAAGCCTTAGGTTCTCCTGACGTCCCTCACCACTACTGTCTCTCCCAAAGCATAAGATAAAGATGTTCTCTGAAGTTCTCTCATTCGCTTAAAATCTGCACCTACCAAAGAAGAACACAATGACCTCTGGTCACTTCCATGAGGTTTCATTAACTGAACCCATATCAGAGGAAGGAAGATTAAACTCTGTCAACAAATCTGGACAGACTTTTGTCACAAACCATTGTCCACTCTGTGGGCCCAACAGACTTTGCCCCAGAACACTGTATGTTTTTCAAGCCCATGGAATTCCCCTAGAAGTCATTTACCATCCCCCCAAAATCATCCACACTTCCCTATTTCCCTTTCCCCTAAGAAGTAGGATATATAAAGGCCAGGTGTGGTAGCTCATGCCTGTAATTCTAGCACTTTGGGAGGCCAAAGCAGGAGGATTGCTTGAGGTCAGAAGTTCAAGACCAGCCTGACCAAGAGGGAGACCTTGTCTCTACAAAATATAAAAAATAAATTACCTAGGTGTGGTGGTGTGCACCTGCAGTCCCAGCTACTCAGGAGGCTGAGGCAGGAAGACCACTTGAGTCCAGGAATTTGAGGTTACAATGAGCTGTGACGATGCCACTGCACTCTAGCCCAGGCAATAGAGTGAGATTCTATCACAAAAAATATAAAAAATAAAAAAGTAGAAGAAATAGGTATATAAACATCTATACCCCATTGGTGATAATAAATTTGTAAAGCATTTTCTTTTATTAATCTGCCTTATTGTGAGTTGACTTTTCAATGAAACTTCCAAGGGCAAAGGGGAAAATCCCTTAGCCCCAGTATAGCACAACCTTACTCTTAGAACAAGTCCTAGTGAGGTTTGGCGAACGTGTCTCCTCTTTCTTCGAAAACCCTACTTCCCTCTTCTGAGTCTGCCTCTTACTGCCCCACACTAGTCTAGGTTTCCTTTTCTTCCATGAGTATTTGCAACTCTCCTGGATATATGTTATTAACTTTGTACTAGCAAAACATCAAAGGTCTGAAAAAGAACAATAGACTCACCCTCAGATGTCATAATTCATAACAGAATAATGTGTGAGCCTTCCCTGGGTCATTTGCATTCAAAAGGTATTGATAGCTTAGCAAAGAAATTATCCTTCAGTTGTAGGATTTCAAGTAAGAAAAATAGAGAAATATATTTTGAGGCACATGGTTTTTCCAGTTCTCCCAAAAAATATCATTTCAAGATCTGCCTACAATGTTGATGGAGATTAGACAAAACTTTCTTAGAAAACAAAAAAACACTTTTTAAAGTTTAAAAGGAAATTACCTTCCTGGATGTTTAAGCTATTTCATGATTCAGTCCCCTGAGTGAATCGAAGGCTTATTAGGCATCTATCTCAAAAACAATGAAAGAATTAAAGACTTCTCCAAGACTCCCATGGCAAGGTGGCTTACGTGTCTGTTCTAACTTTAGTTTAGCCCCACAACTGAGCATTTTCTATGTACAAGAAATACTAGACAGCATGGAAACAGAAAAATTAATTTTTGGTCAAGTGACATGCATTCAGGGGCTTCTCTCAGTCGGAATTAATCTTATTTGCCTATTTGTCTCTAAATTTCTTTTATTATTGGTCAATATTAGTACCCTCCACCTCTCTCAATTATATTGCTAGCTGTATCTATCTTCCTCATTAAATGAGATGTTCTTCCACAGCAGAAACCATTTTCTAGGCATTTCTGTATGCCCCAACACTTAATACAGTAACTGATCCTCCGTAAACACTCTTTGACAGCTAGGTCTGCAAATCCCAACCATACAGGTATTCCCCAGAGCTGATAAACAGGTAAAAGACCTGGGGGCTGGGGTAAAAAACCCACTTCCAAAATGAAGAAATTCAGTTACTGTAATGAAGAACTAGAGTCAAAGTAGAAATTTATCACATACTGTTTATTATGTTTCATGACTAAATTTGAGACATATTGTTAAATAATATTTTCCTAATTTGTAAATTAATATCTAAGGTCAGATAATAATATAAAATGACATCAATCACATAAATACTCTTTCCTGAAAAAAAATATTAAATACAATGACAAATTCAATCGTTTAAAATTAGGCTGTAGCTTTTTAATTTACTCAACTCCTGTTTATTTATTTTTGTTGTTGCTGTGACTGCCCTTGGGGTCTTCTTCATAAATTCTTTGCCTAGGTCAATATGTAGAAGAGTTTTTCTAACATTTTCTTCTAGAATTCTTATGGTTTCATGTCTTAGAGTTAAGTCTGTTATCCATTTTGAATTAATTGTTGTGAGTGGTGAGAGATATGGATCCAGTCTTCTAGATGTGGCTATTCAATTTTCCCAACACCATTCAGCCATGGAAACAATCAACAGAACAAATAGATCTACAGAATGAGAGAAAATATTTGCATGCTACAAATCCAGTAAAAGGCTAATGGCCAGAATCTACAAAAAAACTAAAGCAAATCAGCCCAAAAAAAGTAAACAACCCCATTAAAAAGTGAACAGAAACTTTTCAAAACAAGAGAGACTATTGGCCAATAAACATATGAAAAATGTTCAGCATCACTAATCATTAGAGAAATGCAAATCAAAACCACAATGAGATACCACCTAACCCCAGTGAAAATGGCTTTTATCAAAAAGTCCAAAAGCAATAGGTGCTGGCGTGGATGTGGAGACAAAAGAACACTTACACACTGTCGGTGGAACTGAAAACCAGCGCAATGCCAATGGAAAATAGTATAGAGATTCCTCAAAGAACTAAAAGCAGACTTACCGTTTGATCCAGCAATACCCCTGCTGGGTATTTACCCAAAGGAAAAGAAATCATTTTATCAAAAAGATACTTGCACTTGAATGTTTATAGCAGGACAATTCACAAGTGCAAAAATGTGGAATCAACCCACGTGTCCATCAATTCATGAGTAGATTAATAAAATATGGTGTATGTATACCATGGAGTACTACTCAGCAATAAAAAAAGAATTAATACCTTTTGCAACAATCTGGATGGAACTGGAGACCATTCTCCAGAAATATTGCAGGCATGGAAAAACAAACACTACACGTACTCATTATTAAATTGGGACTAACTGATCAACACTCATATGCACAGATGGAAGTAAAATTTAATGGAAATCATGCAAGTAGGATGCGAGAGAAGAGGATAGGTGAGGTCATACCTAACGGGTACAATGTATACCATCTGGGTGATGGGCACATTTACAACTTTGACTCAAGCAGGACAAAAGCAATCATGCAACCAAAACATTTGTACCCCCATAATATTCTGAAATAATAATAATAAAAGAGCATGAAAAAAATAAAATAAAATTAGGTTGTAAACTTATTTTACTACAAGCAAGATCGATAATATATTACTAAATCTAGTCTAAGACCTCAGCCTTTTTTTAAATAATGTTTTTATTCTAAAAATCTTGGCAATTCTCTGTGACTTTCACTTGGATTATGAACATTTTTGAGTACATACGTTTCTTATGTCTAAAAGTCGTTAATTAGGGAAAATGACCTTTCTATCATAATATCTGTATGTAACAGCAAGGCAATGAATTCACATAATTTCTTTATGTTTGAAATCCTAATGTTCTTATGCCAAACATCTTTATATCATCTTAGCCTCCTCTAGTCTGTAGTCTTTCTTTTCACCTCATTCTGCTGACAAGCTCTTCATGAAAACATAAATTAAGGCCAGTGAATTACAGTGACTCACACCTGTAATCCTAGCATTCTGGGAGGCCGAGGCGGGCAGATCACTCAAGGTCAGGAGTTCGAAACCAGCCTGAGCAAGAGCGAGACCCCGTTTCTACTAAAAATAGAAAGAAATTAATTGGCCAACTAAAAATATACAGAAAAAATTAGCCGGGCATGGTGGCGCATGCCTGTAGTCCCAGCTACTCGGGAGGCTGAG